>ML242061.1:1127-13372 GCA_005239495.1 Nicotiana undulata
GGGGGGTAGTCGTTTAGGATTAATTTAGGAAAGGAAAAATCTGAGTCGTTGATCAAAATGATCAACGGCCAAGATTAAAGGGGGGCCTGGGCCGGGTTAGGCAGAGGTTGGGCTTGGGTCGGACTAGGTTATTCTAATTGGGTTGGGGTTGGATTAATTTAGGCCAAAATTTAAATAGGAATTGGCTATTTGTTAAATACCTAATTAAAAATAGATAAATAATTAATTAAAATAGCCAATAATTATATAAAATGAAATTAAGGCCAAATAAGTGAAATTAAGGTAATTAACTACTATTAAAAAATAAAAAATGACGGATTACTGAATTAAAATAGTATAAAATGTACAATTAGGCTATAATTGCAAAATTATTGTAATTATAGCCAAATAATGCCAGATAGGCTAATTTGTGAAATAGTTGAACCCTAATGGGATTAAAAATGATATATTGAGTTAAAAATATTTTAAAATTATCTGTAATGCAATTTATGAATAATTATTGGATGTAAAGTACTGAATAAAATTAGAAAATAAATTGATAAAAGTATAAAAAAATTATGGAAATAAATACCAGTTATTATAAAAAGTGATTTTGAAGGTATATATGCAAAGTTTAAAATAATTTAGGTAAAAATTGGGTATCAACAACTGTCCTTCTTTACCCGGAAAGGATGAAAGAATTGTCGGGTAAAGACATGATGGCCAATTTTGACTGAGCGAAGCGGTTTGAAGAGGTTTAGGTCGCACCCTGGTTTATGAGTTGCCTACATATCCCTGGTTTTACAGGAAACAGGCCGTATGTAGTTCAGGAGTCACCGGCGAAGTATACCGATGAAGTTTCACAAGAACGGACGCAACATATAGGGTTGGTTGGACAAACGGCTTACGGGAATGGTTAGAAGAACTGGAGCGGGACCGCTCCTGCCAAGATGATCGTTGCTCGTTGGATTTCCTGTAAACGATACAAGCGTATATTGCATAATTTAAACATGATGCAAATTCCCGTTGGACCATGAGTGTTGTCTTTGGACGGTTAAGGATGACGTCTTTAGACCATGATTTCCTGGGCCATGGATTGCTTGATGCAGGATTCGCAGGCCATGAAATGACGTTCTCGGGCTATGAGGATGGTGCCTCCAAACCATGACGCCTTTGAATAATGATATGCACATGATTAAAAGAGATCCTCGGGCCATGACATGGTGTTCTCGGGCCATGCAGATGATGCCTTCGAACGATGACGCCTTTGTATAAGTTGGCGATATTTAAGCCTATGAAGATGTAATAGTATGATGTTGACAAGACAGATCTTAGTCCCGCGTATTGAAATGGCAGAGCTTAGCCCGAAAGGAAAGCGAAGTAAATAGTGCTTGAGACATCGGTTAGTCTCGAAAAGTAAATTGGAGGCAGAGCTTAGCCTCGGAAGGCAGAAAAGTAGCCTTATGCAAAGATGCAGATGGAGACAGTGCTTAGTCTTGGAAGGCAGAAAGGTAGCCTTATGCAGGTGAAAGGCAGAATAGTATCCCTATTCGATGTAGATGGAGACAGTGCTTAGTCTCGGAAGGCAGAATTGTAACCTTATGCAGATGCAGATGGAGGTAGAGCTTAATCTCGGAAGGCAGAAAGGTAGCCTTATGCAAGTGGAAGGCAGAATAGTAGCCTTATGCAGATGCAGATAGAGGTAGAGCTTAACCTCGGAAGGTAGAATGGTAGCCTTATGCAGATGCAGATGGAGGTGGAGCTTAACCTCGGAAGGCAGAATGGTAGCCTTATGCAAGTTGGAAGGCAGATGGATACAGCGTTTAGTGTCAGAAAGCAGAAAGGTATCCTTATAAGATATGTGAATGCAGATGGAGACATCGTTTAGTCTCACAAGGCCGAATGCTAGCTTTATGAAAGAAATAAAATGACAGATGACAGTAGAGTTTCTTAGCTGATAGCAGACTGTAGCATTGTGATTATTGTGAGCGTTGTGATTACGGAGTATTGTTGGTATTGATAGTAGATGCCGGCAAAGTGTGATGGTTTCGAGAGTTGCGATTTGGAACATGTTCATCCTTTGTGTGGACATTGAACTTCAGCATTTGCAATTGTGATGAAATTTGAGATTTCTCTGCGTGTTTGTTCTTTATGCCTGCTTCCAAAGAAAGATCGTGAGTTTTGTAAAGGGGGAAGGTTAGTTTGTATCCCCGCTGTCTTTACTTGACTCGTTCGGCTTGACCTGATGATACTGTCTGTATTGTTGGGGTAGCGTTTGCTAAACAAGCTGTTTCAAGAATAGGTATGCATGACTTTGTAAAATTATAACATAAACATATAATTTAGAATAGTTTTAGATGAACTGACAACCGTGACACGGTTCGAGAAATTGCAACCTCTCCTGCTACGGAATTTTGAGGGTCCTCCTCAAAAGTCTGCCCCAGTTTGATGGGTGAATGCCTCTGACTGTTGCTCGTGCGCAATCGGCTGGACTTTCTTCAGAACATTGAGGGTCCTCCTCAAAATTCTTCCCCAGTTTCCAATTGCGGGGAAAAATGAAATTCTTATTGGATTTTGACCGAACCCATAGGGCTGCCTACGTATCCCCTCTTAAACGGGAAAAGGTCAGGCGTAGTTCAATTTACAACATTGATAAAAGCATAAAGATTACACATAGTAGCGCTTGACTGCATCTGAATTGATTGGTTTTGGCCAGACTTCTACGTCCATTTCTGCAAGTATAAGTGCTCCTCCTGTCAGCACTCGGTGAATTGTGCATGGACCTTGCCAGTTGGGGGAGAACTTCCCTTTGGATTCATCTTTATGTGGAAAGATCTTCTTTAGTACCAACTGCCCTGGTGTGAATTGTCTCGGCTTGACTTTCTTGTTGAAGGCTCTGGACATTCTGTTCTGATAGAGTTGACCATGGCAGATTCATTCTCTTTCCGTCTATGAGGGCTAGCTGCTCATAACGATTCATTACCCACTTTGTGTCGCTGAGCTCAGCTTCTTGTATAATCCTTAGAGATGGAATCTCAACTTCGGCAGGAATAACAGCCTCTGTACCATAAACTAGCATATAGGGAGTTTCCCCTATTGATGTGCGGACCGTGGTGCGATATCCTAACAAGGAAAATGATAACTTCTCATGCCACTGCTTGTGCCTTTCTATCATCTTCCTCAATATCTTCTTGATGTTTTTGTTTGCGGCCTCTACAACTCAATTCATCTGAGGTCGGTAAGCTATGGAATTCTTTTGTTTGATCTTGAAAGTTTCACACATAGCTTTCATCAAGTCACTGTTGATATTGGAACCATTATTGGTGATGATTAACTATGGAACTCCGAATCGACAAACAATGCGGCCGCGGGCAAAGTCGGCCACGACATTCTTAGTAACTGCTTTGTAGGAGGCTGCTTCGACCCATTTAGTGAAGTAATCAATGGCTACCAGAATGAACTTGTGCCCGTTGGAGGCGGCAGGCTCGATTGGTCCAATAACATCCATGCCCCAGGCGGCAAACGGCCAGGGTGAGCTTGTCACATTGAGCTCGTTTGGGGGTACCTTTATCATATCTGCGTGTATCTGACAGCGGTGGAATTTCCGGACATGCTGGATGTAGTCCGTTTCCATAGTCATCCAAAAGTAACCAGCTCAGAGTATCTTCTTTGCCAGAACAAAACCTTTTATATGTGGACTGCAGCTCCCAGCATGAATTTCCTCTAGTAGTTTTGATGCTTCTTTTGCGTCGACACACCTTAATAATCCCAAATCGGGAGTCCTCCTATACAGGATTCCTCCGCTGTGAAAGGAATTGTTGGATAGTCTTCAAAGTGTGCGTTTCTGAGTGGGATTCGCAAGCTCTAGGTAATCTCCTTTTTCCAAATACTCCTTGATGTCATGAAACCAAGGATTTCTGTCCGCTTCCTCTTCAACATGGGCACAGTTAGTCGGCTGATTATGGATCCTTACTATAATAGGATCAATGAAGTTCTTGTACGGGTGCTAGATCATTGAGGACAAAGTAGCCAATGCATCGGCGAACTCATTTTGAATTCTGGGAACATGCCTAAATTTTATCTTCGTGAACCTCTTCCTTAATTCCTGCACGTGGTGCAGATACGGCAGTATCTTGGAATTCTTGGTCGCCCACTCTCCTTGTACCTGATGTACCAGCAAATCTGAGTCACCAATCACTAACAGCTTCTGGACGTTCATGTCAATGGCCATGTTTAACCCTAAGATACAGGCTTCATACTCTGCCATATTGTTGGTGCAGGGGAACTTGAGCTTGGCAGATACCGGATAATACTGGCCGGTTTCTCATATTAAGACTGCTCCAATGCCAACTCCTTTGAAGTTTGTTGCTCCGTCGAAGAACATCCTCCAACCGTCATAGGATTCTGCAATGTCTTCTCCTATGAATGATACCTCCTCATTGGGGAAATACATTTTCCCAATGAATTTGACCGCTTTTTGAGTCACATAGATAATGTCGAACTTACTCAGCAGGATTTGCCACTTGGCTAGCTTGCCCGTGGGCATGGGCTTCTGAAATATGTACTTTAATGGATCAATCCTTGATATGAGATATGTTGTGTAGGCACAAAAATAGTGCCTTAGATTTTGAGAGACCCAAGTCAAAGCACAACAGGTGCGTTCCAGAAGAGAATACCGAGCCTCATACGGAGTGAACTTCTTGCTGAGATAGTAAATTTCCTGCTCTTTTCTCCCCGTTTCATCATGCTGCCCCAAAACACAGTCGAAAGCTCCCTCTAACACTACAAGGTAGAGTAGAAAAGGTCTACCTGGATCAGACGGTACTAGGACTGGTGGTGTTGACAGGTATTCCTTAATTCTTTCGAAAGCCCTTTGACAATCATCGGTCCATTTGGTCACAGCGTCCTTCTTCAACATTTTGAAGATCGGTTCACAGATGACTGTAGACTGTGCTATGGCTCGGCTAATGTAATTGAGTCTCCCCAAGAAACTCATCACATCTTTCTTGTTCCTTGGCGGCGGTAGTTCCTGAATGGACTTGACCTTTGACGGATCCAATTCTCTTCCCCGGCGACTCACAATAAACCCCAGCAACTTCCCAGCAGGAACCCCGAATGCTTACTTCGCGAGGTTCAACTTCAGATTGTATTTCCGCAACCTGTTGAAGAACTTCGTCAAATCTTCTATGTGGTTAGCGGCTTTCTTAGACTTGATAATAACATAATCCACGTATACCTCGATCTCCTTGTGAATCATGTCGTGTAAGATGGTGGTCATAGCCCTCATATAGGTGGCCCTTGCGTTCTTCAGACCGAATGGCATCATCTTGTAACAGTACACCCCCCACGGCATAATGAAAGCCGTTTTCTCAGCATCTTCCTCATCCATCCAGATTTGATGATAACCAGCGAAGCAATCCACGAACGATTGTAGCTCATGCTTGGCGCAATTTTCAATCAGGATAAGTATATTTGGTAAGGGGAAGTCGTCTTTTGGACTGGCCCGGTTGAGATCCCGGTAGTCGACATAGACTCTGACATTCCCGTCCTTCTTTGGCACAGGTACGATGTTGGCTAACCACGTCGGGTACTCAACTACCCTGAGAACCTTGGCGTTGATATGTTTGGTAACTTCTTCCTTGATTTTCAAACTCATGTCGGGTTTGAACTTTCTGAGATTTTGTTTTACCGGCGGACACATTGGATTGGTTGGCAATTTGTGAGCCACAATAGACGTACTTAGACCAGTCATGTCATCATATGACCATGCTAATATATCCTCATATTCTTTTAGAAACTCTGTGTGCTCTTTCTTTCCTAACGGTGACAAATAAATGTTGATGCGGGTCTCCTTGACGTTTTCTGAATCTCCCAGGTTGATAACTTCAGTCTCGTCCAGGTTGGACTTAGGTCTGTTCTCAAAGTTTTCAACTTCCTTGACAGTCTCGTCAGGTATGTCATCTTCTTCTGAATCGACGTCTGTTTGCTGCGTTGTCTCGTTGCATGTCACAGTCATCGGTTCATCAAGACCAGTAATAGTAGTGTTGTATAGGTAAAGTAATGAGAGAAAAGTGATAGCAATAAATATTGATTCACAAGAAAAATCGAAAATGCTTTTGATAAATTGAATAATTGTTTTGAACATTTGAAGATCTTGTTGCAGGAATTAAACTGCGAAAAAGAAAATCCTTTTGTGAGAAAAACAATGGATAGTGCTTGTTTTAGCCTTGCTACCCCGAGGCTCGCCGGGCTTTGATTGTTCTGACAATCCAATTCTTGAGGTATGCCCCTTTGCTCACAGCCTGTAGGGAAGGGCCTTCCTACCCCTCCTCCTCGAGTATAACGCAGCAGTCCATATCACTGTCCTCCAGAAACAAGTTCCTCATTGCTACAAGTGCTTCTTCTTCGTCTGATCGATAAAAATGTTGGCATGTTGGAAGTTATGCTCCATATGCGGTATTGGCTGCTCCAAAGGGTAATAAGGACCGCGCCAAGGTGGCGACCAGTCATTATACTCTTGCCAAGTATAGTTGTACCCCAGACCAAAAGTGGTTCCGTGGCTTTTGATCTTGATAGGTTTGGAGATTCCTTGGAGGTTCTTGCCGAGCCCTTTTCCAGGGTCGTACCCACTCCACTTTAGTATACTCTCGATTTTGTTATCCCGCCATTTGTCCTTGTCGATAGCATTGACCCGTTCAATGTGGTGTTATGTTTCTCCACCCAGCTTTATTCTTCCTTCGATCACCGGAATAGTCTGGCGATTGTAAATAGGGTTGCTACCATCGCCATGAATAATCATCTCTTGGTGGTTCCACTCGAACTTCACTGCCTGATGTAATGTTAATGCTATGGCCCCAGTAGCATGGATCCAGGGTCGCCCTAATAACAGGTTGTAGGACGTTGGCACATCTATCACTTGGAAGTCAACCTCGAACCAAGTTGGTCCCATTTGCAGGCATAGGCTTATCTCACCAATGGTGGACCTTTGAGATCCATCGAAAGCTTTCACATTTATTGCCCATCCTTTATCTCATGCAACCCTTTACCCAATTTCTTGAGTGTTATCAACGGACAGATGTTAAGACCGAATCCTCCATCGATCAGGATTCTGGTGATGAAATAATCTCCGCATTGCACAGTGATGTGCAGTGCTTTGTTATGGCCCAGCCCTTCAGGAGGAAGCTCATCCTCATGGAAAGCGATCTTGTGGCTTTCCAACACTTGGCCCACCATATTGGCCATTTCTCCACTAGTGATGTTGTTCGACACACACACTTCGTTCAACACCTTCAACAAAGCACTCATGGGCGTCTCGGAATTCTGTAGCAAAGAGAGGATGGATATTTGTGCTGGCGTCATGTTCAGCTGGTCGATGACCGAATACTCCTTAGCCTGTACTTTACTCCAAAGGTCATCTGGGCCTGTCTCAATAAGGGGAGTCTGGTTGGAAGCCTCCTTGCTTGATTCGGCCAGATGTTCAGGGGTATACACTCTTCCAGTTCTTGTCATACCCTGCGCTGCGACAACTTCTTCAGTCTTGATCTTGTCTTTCCTTCTCGCCTCAGCTGTGTAATCCCAAGGGGATAGCATTTGTATAGAAGGGTGATGTGGTCGACATATCCACTGGAATTGGTGCGGCTATCCTTACTTCAAATGGAACATGTGCCTTGGGTGGCAAGACTGCAACCTCAAATGGTGCGGGTGCATTTTTCGGAGACACGAACTCAACTTCAATCGGTACTGGTGTCTTTGCGGGTGGCGCTGCTTCAAACGCAAGGGGTATGGACATATTTACCTCAGCATCCTCAGATGGTTGAATCTGGACTTTGATCAGGTTGAGAGTGACTGCTGGTTTCTTTGGATCATCTCCTTCTGCGATCAACCCGATTGATCCCTCGGGGTCCCAATCATCTTCTATTTTGATCATGTGGATACCTACACCCTTATGTTCTGGCTAGTGATTGTTGCGGATGTTCGGAGCGAGATATTTTTCCACAATGATCTTGTTATCAATCAGGGATTGTATCTTGTCTTTCAAAGAGCGGCATTCATCGATGGTGTGCCCCTTCATGCTGGAGTGGTATGCAAAGGACTTGTTTGGGTTAACCCACTGAGAAGGGTTCTCAGGGGTGACAACAGGGATAGGTGTGACATAACCAGCAACTTTGAGCTTCTCATAAAGCTGGTCAATGGGTTCAGCGATGGCAGTGTACTGTTTTGGAGGTCTGCGATCAAAATTAGGACGAGGTCTAGGGAAGTTTTGACTGGTAGGGGGTGATTGGTAATGAGATGGATGAGAATTGTAAGTGTGGTAGACAGGAGCGGGTTTTTAGTATCTGGGTGAAGTAGGTTGGTATGTAGGTGGTGGAGATTGGTAGGCGTGTGGTGGAGCTTGGTAAGTGGGTGGTGGAGCTTGGTAAGTGGGTGGTGGAGCTTGGTATGAAGGTGAAGGTGCTTGGTAGTTTGGGGTTGGCTGATATGTGAGTGGAGGTGTTGGATAAGTTTGGTATTTGAGTGGGGATTTGGCTCTTTGTGCAACCATTACAGCTCCCACGTCTCTTTTCTTGGACACACCACCGGACTGCAAAGTCTTGTTTGTAGCTTGCAAGGCTTCAAAATTCGTGACCATACCGCTCTTAATACCTTCTTCAATCTGCTCGCCTAATTGGATAATGTCGGAGAACTTGTGGTTCTCAATCATTATCAACCGTTCATAGTACTGTGGGTCCTGGGCCCGGACAAAGAACTTGTTCATCTGCTCCTCTTCTAAGGCGGGTATGACCTTAGCAGCTTTGGACCTCCAGCAAGTAGCATACTCGCGAAATGTTTCTATGGGTTTCTTCTTCAAATTCTGGATATAGAACACATCTGGTGCGTTCTCTGTGTTGAATTTAAATCTGTCCATAAAGTCAGATGCCATGCTTACCCAGTTCGACCACTTCTTAGGATCTTGGTTTATGTACCAAGACAATGCATCTCCTTTCATACTCCTCATGAACAGCTTCATGCATATCCTTTCATCCTTTCCTACGCCAACCAGCTTGTCACAATAGGTCCTTAGATGGACCCTCGGATCACTAGTACTGTCAAACATCTCAAACTTTGGAGGTTTGTACCCCTCGGGAAGTTCGACATCAGGTTGTATGCAAAGGTCTTCATAATTCATCCCTTAGACTCCCTTGATTCCCTCGACACCTTAAACCCGGTTGGTCAGCTTCCTAAGTTCTTCGGACAATTTCTTGATAAGCAAGTCCTTTTCATCAAACTCGGGCGTGTGTGGGATAGATGGAGTGGAGTGTGGCACGGTTTCCACATAGATGGGATTTTTATAGGCGTGGAAATGGTCCTTTGTGGGGTTCTGAGGTTCTGGTATAAGTAGTGGAGTGTTGTTTGAGGTATGGCAAGTATTGCATTGTGTTGGGAGAGTTTGGTTCTTTGGCAGAGTGGTGTGATGGTGAGGTGCGGGATGATTCTGTTGTCTTGGGATATTTTGTGGAGGTTTAGGGTTTTGAGCATTTGGGAAGTTCACGTCCGGGACGTTAAGGGAAAATGACTAGTTGGCCAGATTGCGAACCTGATCAAGTTCTTCTTGAAATTTCAGCAATTTCTGTTCCAGTGGTGACATGTTCTCATTTAGGACCCGAATACCTTGGCCATCAGTGGCCTCTACCCTTTCAACCATGTTCTCCCTCCTGGCATTGCTGGATTCCTCCATCTTACTTTTGCCTTTTTTCTTGACTTTAGGGGGACTAGGAGGAGGAGTAGGTGGAGGGCCCTTGGATCTTGTGCGATAATTTGATGATGCCAAAGTGCACAAACTAACCTTTGGGGAGGGGAATGATAAAGAAAAAGAAGAAAAAAAACAAAAGGTATCCAAGTCAGTGAAGATTATGAAAAAGTATTGCAGTATTTAAACACATAGTGCGGGAATGTAAAGTGTGTCCTAATTTGGGAACCTCTTTGTGCCCAAGGTAGGCCTAGCAACAAATTGATTTGGAGAACTGGAAATGCTAAAATGCCTCATTTCATTAATGTAAAAATAGACGAATCCCAAAACGACACTAAATAAGCAAGAAATAAAATCACTAATGGCCCTTGGCCTTATTACATAAATAAAGCGAAATAGTAAATTCCTATCTACTTGGTCCCAGAAGGACCTTCCCCAGACTCGGCATACTTGATTCCCTCAAATAGATTCCCCAGCTCGCGGAGTCCTAGCAGTAGCTATACTTTGGCTAGATGTCCACCTTCGGTCCCCTCAGCTCATGCTATTAGGCTGGATGTCCAAGAGGGATGGTAGATTACCCCGGTATTTCTTGATGAGGGTTTTGTCACTAGAATGCAGATCTTCTCACCAACTCAGCAATTTTGGGTGGATGTTGGTGACCATGCCAAACTTGGGGACTTCGTGCCTCATATTTCTGCAAGACAAACAAAGTTAGACCCTTACCCCCACCAGAATCGACTATTTAATATCAACAATTAGCATGAAGCATTTAGTTCTCCAAATAAATGCACAGAACGTGATGATGTCCGTTTGGGTTTAGGGAAACTCAGTGGACTTTGGACAAGGCTTTATTAAAGGCTATCGTGCGGACAACACTTTAGCTCGGCTAGGTTTGACCATGATGCATGCAACAATATAACGGATTAAGGTTTCTATGGGGTTTTAGACCGGTACCCTTGAGCGGACAACTCAAGGGGGAAAGGCATGGAACCGTCGACTGCACCGCTGATCGACTAGTTTTACCGAAAATAAGCCTTTACGAATTTAGGGGGTAATAGTATAGGAAAAGCGCAACCACTTATCAAGCGTTGCTATAGTATTTGTTTGGCACGAGTGGAGTATGAATGGTCATTATGCAATAATAAACATTAAAAGCAGGTTGTCATGTATTTTCATGTTAAGAAAGCGGTAAATACAGTAGTTATGATTTAAAGCGGTTACAAAAGAAAACAAAGAAAGATGTCAGTTTCGTTTTGGGGAAGTGTAAGTACTTGAAGGAAATAAACAATTAATTCCACAGAGAAGGGAAGAGGAAAGGGTGCAAACATTTAAGCAAAGTACAAATTCACGAAGCAATTTGAAATGGTAAAAGCCTATAATCCCCAGCAGAGTCGCCATGCTGTCGCGCCTCCTTTTTCCTCGCGGAGAACGGGTTCATGACATTTTGGTTAAGACAACTCTTTCCTTTTGGGAAAGGGGTTTGTGTTTTTGTGAGTCTCCACCTAACGATTTTTAAAGGTGCATTAGGACACCAAAGGGGTTTATTTACAACTACGTTGTTAACTAGAGATAGGGTAAGGGATTGAAATTATCCTAAGGGGAAGGTGTTAGGCACCCCTCAGGATCCACTAGTGTGGTTCCCGGCCAAACATCTTTCGTGAATTTATAACACTTTGGCAAACAAACAAGTAAGGGCTCAAATAAAAGGGGATTTAAGCCTACGTGCACAGAGGTTTGAAAACAATTAATGAAAGAGGTTTCGAAAAGAGTTATAATCTAAGCATGTGGGAGTATTCCTCCACATGTATTGCACATAAACAACATGTCTCATACACAAATTAAGGTCCAGATTCAGTTCCTAAGCATGATGTCTAAATGATAATAGCAGAATCAGTTTTTATTATATAACATCAGAGAGGAAGTCCTAACCAGGCTTGCCTACTGATTTTTAATATGCTGAGAGTTAACATAGTCACACAGAAAAAAGATCTGGTTTTATTTTTCTTGTAGTTGATTACCTAAGGATTGCCTAGGTGTAAACTAACATGCAACAGTTGTACAGATTTGTTAAGGGTTCCAGATTACCAATCCTAATAGCATGTGATTCTAAGTGTTTACAAAAAAAGACTGATTGCAAGTTTATTAGAACATGGACTGTTTCTGATATGTATATTTAACTGAATGTATTAAACGAGTACAATCCTATAGCATGAGGTGTAATGATGCATGATAACCTAAGCATGGATTTCTAAATGCTTATGAAATCACAGTATTGTGCATAACTTCAGCATAGGCGATATTTTAATAGGTTTAACAGGATCTCTAACTGCGTAAGCGTGGTAAAACATGATTACAGCTTTGTTAATACAATTACTCTAAGGCAGGATTGCATTTTTTAGAACTTGTTGACAGAATCACATAGGAACAGTTTTTGTTATTATCGTTAATCCTATGAACGGGATTTCTAAGTGAGGGAAATGCATGACGATATGCTGAAAGAAAGCCTAAGTAACATGGTATCTAAATGTAAGGCATACTT
>ML242063.1:2582-63874 GCA_005239495.1 Nicotiana undulata
CAAGCCACTTACCTCAACTGTGCAAATCAACCGCTAATCACTCTCTTGCCACGAGTATCCAACTCCGGGTGGCCCAAATCTATTCAATTCGATGGGATAACGTAAATATAAATTCAGAAATCGAAATAACTAATTAATTCAAAACTAATACGCGAAATTATAAAATTTGACCAAAATGCCCCTCGGGCCCACGTCTCGGAATCGGGTAAAATTTATATTTCCCGGACACCCATTCGCTCACAAACTCACTCGAACCAGAATCATCGAACTCCGATGTCAAAAACCCCCCTAAATCCTCAGATTTTCGGTTGGGGAAGTTTCTTCAAGTTTCCATGGCTTTCCCCCCCATTTTTGCTAATTAAGCTAAGGAAAATAATGGGGATTAATGGCCTAACAAGGAATTAGGATTAGAAAACGTTACCTATGATCCTTCTCTTCAAAACCCACTGAAAATCGCCAATTTTCGAGCTCTCAAACGATTTTAGACTTATCAATTTCAAACCCTCGGATTTAGAATAAACACACAGTAATTTTCGCACCAGCGGTCCTTTCAACCGCACCGGCGAAAAAGGTATCGCAGGTGCGGGTTTCACTTAAGCAGGACAGAGGTCGCGCCTGCGGGTCTTTTGTCGCTGGTGCGGCTCCGCGCCTGCAAAAACCCAATCGCATGTGCAAGATTCACTTAAGCTGGACAGAGGTCGCGCCTGCGGAGACTGGGAAGGCCTGGACCAACCTCACACCTGCGGCTAGGGGCCTCTCTTGCGATCTCTCACCTGCGAAATTTCCATCGCAGGTGCGGAAACACTAGAAGGAGCCTGGTTCAGCAATTTACCAAGTTCAAAATTGTTCCGTTAAGCATCCGGAACAACTCTGAGGCCCCCGGGACCTCAACCAACACCACCAACTGACCCCGATACCTCATTCCAACTTAGTCGAGCCTTAAAAACATGTCCCATAACATCAAAATACCCAAAAATGCATAGATTCAAGCCTAAGGATCATATGGATTTTCAAGAATTCACCCCGACGCCGAACCACGTCTAAACTCGTCCGAATGACCTCAAATTTTGAACACAAGTCATAAATGACATTTCGGACCTGCTGTCGCTTTCAGAATTCAATTCTGAGTCCGATATCAAAATCTCACCTATCGGCCAAAATCGCCGAAATTCTAACTTTCGCCAATTCAAACCTAAATCTACGTCTGGCCTAAAACACTATCCGAACACGCACCCAACCCCGAAATCACTAACGGAGCTAACATAGTCGACGGATTTCCATTCCGGATCCGTCTTCACACAGCGCCTGCTCCGACCCAATTTCTAAGGTTAAAGCTCACCTTAAAGGACTATATGTCCAAAAACACTCCAATTTTCATCACTCAACGCTCCGATTCATTCCATTAACCTAATAAGACATGGGAGACACAGTTATCAGGGGATCGGGGCGCTAACTCTCAAAACGACCGGTTAGGTCGTTACAAATCACATCCGAACTCCTAAGAAACGAAGTTCATCGCCTGTCCCATCAACTGTCTCTCCAGGCCGAGCAATGAAGGGAGTATATAGCCTGGGACTCACCCCGACGCGTGCATAAGCTGCAACAATGCATGAAATTCTCCAATAAAAGCGACAGATAAACAGGGACTCACCCCGACGCACATACGAACCATGCAACAGTGAATAGTTTTCTTCAGTAAAAGCAAGGCAGCGCGCGATATTCTTATACTACTCAACTGAACCCGCACAACGCCAAAAAGCAAAATTCGACCTCGCTTGAATCGCCAAAGAAAAATTCGACCTTGCTCGAATCGCCAAAGTAAAACTCAACTCACTCGGATCAAGTAAAATTTGATCTCGCTCGAGTAAAGTCAAATTCGACCTAGCCGAATCGCCCAAAGAAAAATTTGACCTCGCTCGAATTGCTAAAGTAAAATTCAACCTCGCTCGGATCAAGTAAAATTTGATCTCGCTCGAATCGCCAAAGAAAAATTCGACCTCGCTCGAATCGCCAAAGTAAAATCCGATGTCGCTCGAATCAAGAAAATTCTACCTCGCTCGAATAAAGCAAAATTCGACCTAGCTCGAATTAAATAAAATTTGACCTCGCTCGAATCAAGAAAAAATTGACCTCGCTCGAATAAAGTAGAATTTGAGCTTGCTCGAATCGAGAAAAATTCGACATCGCTCGAATCAATAAAGATTTGACCTCGCTTGAATAAAGTAGAATTTGACCTCTCTCGAATCAAGAAAAATTCGACCTAGCTCGAATCAAGCAAAATTCGACCTAAATCGAATCAAATAAAATTCGACATCGCTCGAATCAAGTAAAATTTAAACTGGCTCGAATCAAGTAAAGTCCGACCTCGCTCGAATAAAGTAAGGTTCGATCCCACCAAATTCCCAATTGAAAGACAGGGACTCATCATGAGAAAGTTCGAAGATCTTAAGTGAAAGAAGAATAAAGAAGAGAGCCAGGGACATGCAACCAAACACAAACATAATCTTATTCAAAATTTACATACGCACAACATCTTACAAGAGGCCAAAACAGGCCCCCAAAAAAACAACAACAACGAGCAACACCAAAGAAAAGAACAACAAAAAAAAGGAAGAAAAAACCAAGTACCAAAAGACTACAAATTTTCAATCTATCGCATCTCCACCATTGTCCCCGCCAGTACTATCATCATCAGAAGAGAGCACATCTTCAATCTCAGCATCCCGACCGATCTCCGGTGTCGCGGGATCATAGTCGCAGGCAAGACGAGCCTCGTACGTCTTCACACGAGCATCCTCAAAACCGTCCCCACAAATACTCCCCGCTGCCCACAAATCCTTATATATATCTCATTGGGCCTCACATGGACCCATATCTCATACAGACAACGGGGGATAGAAACAAGAGCAGATTCTTGAGAGGCCTGAGCCAACAACTGCGCCTTCTCGGCCTCGAGAACCACCACTTGGTCACCCATATTCGAGGCATCCCACTGGAGCACGCCGATCCGCTCTTCGAACCTTGCCTCCTTCATCGTGGTCGTCTCCCTCTCAGCCTCCCGCTTAGTCATGAGGACCCGAATATTGTCTTCCAGCGTCTTCGCCCTCACCACAGCCGCTACCCCGTCCCCCTCGTCCCTCTCTAACTCGTTCACCTTCTTCTCCAAGTCGACCACCTTTTCCGTCCACTCTTCACTTAGACTAGCAACTCTAGTGGCATTCCGCTCAAGCTCGGCTCGCAAAGACGACACCTTCGCCTGAAGGTCCTCGCATTCTGCCGCAACCCCTTTGACCACCTCGAGCTCCTCATCTTTGATCCTGAGCAGGCCCTCGGGCTCGCTACATCTGTGGATAGACCGCACCATATCCTCGTCCTTCTTCTCCACTCTTCTATGAGGGACCGAGTATTGCCACCCACACTAAGCTGCGCGTGCATCTCGCAACACTTGTCGCGATATCGGCGATACTTCGCGGCCATCTTCAGAAAAACTTCGGCCCGCGTCTCGGCCCGACGGGCACTCTCGATCTCCAACATGTAAGTCAGAGAAGTAAAAAAGGAAGAATTAGCAAAAGCAACAAAAAACAAAGAAGATAGCAAAAGAAAACTCATCCTTGTTGATACCCAATTTTTCCTCAAATTATTTTTAATTCTGCATATATACCTTCAAAATTAGGTTTTATAACAATTGGTATTTTTGTATAATTTTCCCATATTTTTATTAATTTATTTTAATTTATCCAGTATTTTTATCCCTAATAATTAATTATAAATTGCATTACAAATGATTTCCAAAACATTTCTTGATCTAAGATATTACTTTTTGATCCTCTTAAGGGCAAATTATTTCATAATTAGCCGAATTGGCACTATTTGGCTATAATTGCAATAGCTTTGCAATTATAGTCTGATTACATGTTTTATACTATTTTAACTCAATAATTAGTTATTTATATTTTAAATACTAATTAATCATTTTAATTTAACCTATTAAGCATTAGTCTCATTTTTTTATATAATTATTAGCCATTTTTATAAATTATTTATCTATTTTATGGGTTATTTAACAAATAGCCATTTTTCATTTCAATTCTAGCCTATTAAAATCAGTCCAAGCCCCCAATTAAAATAACCCAATACGACCCAAGCCCAAACCTCTACCTAACCCGGCCCAAGTCCTCTTAAATCTTGGTCGTTGATCATTTTGATCAACGGTTCAGATTACCCCTTACCTTAATTAATCCTAAACGACCTACCCCAAACCCTCATTTCCCCATCTCATTCTATCGTTACACTCCGTCGTCCTCTTCTCTCATCTCTCTCAAGCTCTCTGCTAAAACATACTCTCCTCTCGCCGGCCGTTGGCTCACTGGTAACAATGGTGGCTTTGTCGCGCCCCCTTTTTTCTATCGCACGGGTTAGGTACGGAGAGATCGGGTTTATGACATTCTGGACAACTCCTTAAAGGAAGAGGTTTAAGGAAGAGTCGCCACCTAACGATTTTGTGGTGCGTTAGGGAACCTATAGTAGATAACTCAATGAACTAGTTTGCATTACCAGAGAACGGGTAAGGGCTTGAAATTATCTCAAGGGAAAGGTGTTAGGCACCCCTCAAGATCCACAACTGTGGGTCCCAGCCAAGAAGTTTCGTGAATTTGGACAAACAAACAAGTAAGGCTCAGATAAGAGGGGATTTCACACAAAAGCATAAATTTTATTAAAAGGGTTTTTGATAACGTTACAAAATGCTTAAGGAGATTATCCTAGGTTTAAAGTAATACGGATCACATCAATGCAATACCCAATATGTCACGCCTCGAAGAGACAGCTACACGTGGTATTAGCGCACCGGTCATCATATCCGTATTCTACCCTTCCCGCCCCGTTAAGGTATTTAAAACGCATGTGTCGGTCACGAAGCTTATTGCGTGCTGTTACCCGTCCCATCCTATAAGTCCTAGAGGGTATTTAGGACTACTATACCTACAAGGTGAGTACTAGGCTGAACCCTTAGGTTTTAAAGGAAAAAATGCTAAGCGACATACATAACAAGTAGGACTACATGTAAGGGAACACAGAAGGCAAATAAAGGCTCACAGATCCCTCCACAAGTAAGCATGTACGTAGCACGTCTCAAGCACAACTAAAGTCTTAAAGACAGGATTTAAAACAGAAGTTTTTAGTTGAAAATCAATAGGTTTCAGCAGTTTTGGTAAGTGAATGATTCCTTGGAAACTTAGTAATAACGCAGGAAATTCGATTAAAACAGAGTAGCTTAAAGAAGAGTGATTGAATTTAAAAGGTCCAGTAATTCAAAGATAGTAGCAGGATTTAAAAGTGCACAACATTTTAGATGAAGTTTTCAGTAAAAGCAGATGAAGAACTTCAGAAAAGTAGTAAAGTAAAAATGAGAGAGTGGTTCACAAAGGGCCAGTAACTTTTAAAAGATCTAGCGGTTTAGAGCGGAGTAGAAATCAATAGTTTAGTAAAACTTTAATAAAAGGAGCATGAGTAAACTATTTCAGAAAATAGGGCAAGGGTTCAAACCGAATGACTTTAGGAAAAGAGTGAACTGACTCTGAAATCCAGTAACACACAGAGCAGCAATCTAATAACTTAGTTAAAGAGGAAATGAATGCATGATTTCCAGAATTAGTATTTAAAAACAGCGGGGTAGGAATGTTTTAGAAAATAGGGTGAATTTTAGAAAGAGATAAAAAAGGAATGAAAAGCATCAGAGTTTAAGAATTTCAAAATAAGGGACTGATTGGTCCTAATACCAGCTAAGTGAAACACGATTAGGTTTTGATTTTAATAATGTATTAGGCCTAAAATTTGCCTAGGCGTTCGTATACATTGCCTATTTGTTTAAAAGTGAGCATGCAGACTTCAAATCCAAATTTAAGAGAGGTGATGCTATATTTGCAGATTGTTTCAACCAATTTACCACATTTTAGCGAGATTATCAGATTAGATACATGATAACTAGGTGTTCAGCAAAATATAACTCGACACAAACATGCTGAAAGGTAAGGTCCTAAAGAACATGATGTCTAATGCACACAAGGATACCTAAGGACATGGTTTCTAAATGTAATGCTTATGGAATGCAGTGGCCATACATTATATCATTTGTTGTATTTATTAACTGTGAACATGGCTTATAAAATGACAGGAACATAATAGACATGCTGAAATAAAGAACCTACACAGGATTTCTATTGCATGATATGCATGTCCTAAGCAGGGTACTATTGCACACATAGGGAAATAAATCCTATAGTCATGATTTCTACCCGTTACTATACGAAACATGCATAACCCCCTCCCATATCCACTACCCATCCCCAATTATTCATTTACAAATTATTACAGACCATTGTTGCATAAATTACACAAAGGAATAAGAAAATTAAGAAGTTACACTATAGAGAGCCTAATAGTAGGCTCAAGTACCAGATCCAACATTCCATATGCCAATACCTCTTGTAACCCAGGTGTGTCAGAGTTCCTAAGGATCTCAGGGGATCCCAGGAAGTGCTCACACCCAAGTTCCCTAGCCAGGAATGAGTAAGTGCAGTGTGGAATGCCAGCCTTGTATTTCAGAGTTCAATGGGTACTCAGGGGTTCCCAAGGCAGTGCTCACACGAAGGGGGCTGAACTTAGAGACTAGGAGTAGTGAGATGTGCTTATAATTTAAAGGAGTTGGGTTTGAAAAGCAGCTTTGAAATAACTGTTTGAAAATAGTTTCAGAGAACAATATTTTATGAAAACCAGTTTGAAAAGGAGAGAAGCAGGACAATCACAACTCAGAAGATATGCATAGTTCAGGAAGCAAACACAAGTAAGGATAGGGAACTGGGGACAGATAGACCACATGGTAGAAGCAGACTTATACACAAGTAGTCTTCAGAATAGAGTTACAAGTTTTCAGACAATCCAACATAGTTATCACAGAGCATTCATGCCAGGAATCCAACAACATTATGTGTCAAATAGAGTCACATATTGGGTCTGGAATTAGAATCATATAGCACTTAGGTATTATGTGGAGGGTAACATGCTTGTAGCATTAGAAGTTAGGCAGAGGATAGAGACATATAAGAAAACATTGGTCATACTGAGATAAGAGAAAAAATAATCACATAAGAAAAATAGGCATGCTAGCTTCATAGGAGTCAAACAGAGTCATATTGGATCACACAAGGGAATGCATGAGACATATTAGACTAAAAGGGAGAGAGAAATGATAGAGACATACTAGTTACATGGTAGACAGTAGAACCATAAGTAGAAGCATAAAAGGAATAACAAGAATCTTAACAAGAACTGAAACATGTTGCTTTGGATACTGTAACCTTAAATTAAGAACATACCAGTCAGGAGAATAGAACAACAAGGTGCAAAGAAGTAGAGCAGCGAGACAGTACTATGCAGAACAAGAGAGAGAGCAAGTAGTAGAACAATAATATGCAGGAGCACAAGAGCAATAGAGATTACTCAGTCTTGGCTTTCAGGCGATTGAGTAGTCAAAAATAGATGCAAAGAGCAAGAAGTGTATGTATGAAAGCACAACAAAGGTTCAGAGCAATGTATGTGTGTGTGTGCTCTCAAGATCAGTCTCTGTGTGTGTATGTCAGTGTCTTGTGAAGAAAGAAGAAATTGTCTTTATATAGTTTTTTGAAAACGAGTGGCACATAGGCAAATTATGGAAATACAATCAATCAATACTAATTAAGGAGTCTAGTTTCAAACGGTATAGTCAAGGTAAATAAGGAAAAGAAATAAGTTTAATAAGGCTGATTAGGTCAAAGAACCCCATAGTGCATAAACAAGGCCAAATACATGGTGTATAATTAAAGCAAGTTGAACTAACCGTGTATTTATAAAGTAAAAATAGGGCATCAGTTTGAAAATCAATCAAGAGGATCTCGGATTCAATTGTAATCACAGGGAATCCAAAGTGTAACGACCCAGTCTGTCATTACGTAGAACATGCATTATAATTGTTTGTAGTGAGATTTTAGTCATTTAGCCTTTAAAAATAGCCTTAAAATGGGAAAAGTCAACTAAGAGTTGACTTATTGGTAAACGACCTCGGAATGCTGATTTTATGGTTCGAATAGCTTCGTTAGGTGATTTGGGACTTTGGAGTGTGTTCGGAATATTTTTGTGATGTCTGGTGTAGAACTAGGCTTGAATTGGCGAAAGTTAGTTTTGGCGATTTCCGGTCGGTAGTGGAAAATAGGCTATTGGGGTCGGAATGGAGTTCCAACAGTTGGAGCAGGTCCTAATGTCATTTTGGATGTGTCTGCAAATTTTCAGGTCAATCGAATTTGTTTTGGGTAGTTTCGGCATCGTTGGTGGAATTTAGAAGTTTCAATGTTCTTAGGCTTGGATTCGATGAGTTTTTTGAGTTTTGATGTTGTTTTTGATGTTTCAAAGGGTCGACTAAGTTTGAATGATCATATATGATGCGTTGATATGTTTGGTTGGGGTCTCGAGGGGCTCGGGCTTGATTTCGGGTGGCGAATGGGGAATTTGGACTTGGCAAAATGCAGCTTTAGCTGTTGTTCTGATGTTTTCGCACCTGCGGAAGGGGAGCCGCAGGTGCGGTCCTGCAGAAGAGGACTTGGCTCCGCAGGTGCGAGAATGGGCTGGGTTGAAGAGTTCCGCAGGTGCGACGAAATTGTCGCACCTGCGAGGTCGCAGGTGCGGAAGAAGGATCGCAGGAGAGGATTTGGGTGGTCCCAGATGAGACCGTAGGTGCGGAAGGATCATCGCACCTGCGAAGCCGCATGTGCGAGAAATGGGTCGCAGGTGCAAAATCACTGTGCAGTAAGTATAAAAACCAGCCTTCGCGAATTGTAACCATTTTTCTCAATATTTTATCCGGGTTTGAAGCTTTTGAAGGGTTTTTGAAGAGGCAATTAGATAGTTCTTCGTGGAGGTAAGGATTTTGGACTCTAAACTCGTTAATACATGATTAAAGGTCGGAATAATGGTGGAAAAGTTGGAAAAAATCAGTGGAAAAAGGGTAGTTAGGGCTTGGGATTTATAGGCTTTAGAATGAGGATTTGAGGGGTCATTTGGACTCCGATTTTGGTGTTCTTGGTATGTATAGACTCGTGGGAGGATGAGGATTCTTGTGATGTAAATTTTATCGAATTTCGAGATGTGGGACCGGGGGCCGGGTTTGATCAATTTCGGGAATTTTGAGTATTTTTGATAGATTTTGATTAGGATTCACCTCTTAGCATATAATAATGATGTACACTTGATTGTGTAGATTTGGAGCGCTCGGAGGTCGAATTTCAAGGCAAAGGCGCTGTGCAGTAGTGTTTTAGCCGGTTTGAGGTAAGTATCGTCTTCAACCTTGGAACTGAGGGTTCGAAACCCCATATTATCTGATAAATGATGTTAATTAAGGTGACACACTTGCCAAGTGACGGGCATGCGGGCGTTCACCGAATGTTTGTGGCCTGGGTCACCCCATGGAACTGTCTAAGGGTTGTTTCATACTGATATTGGTACTGTGAAGGTAGAGACTTCCTTGAACATATTAGAAATCACGATAAGTGTAATTGCTAAGGCTTCATGCCAATGTGTTTAGACTGAAACGGTCAATTATTGCTGTCTCTATCTGTAGTTATTTACTACTATGCACTCAGTCTTATTGTAGCATACATCTTAATGCCTCAGTCTTAGCATTTGTTAATTATATTGCATTATTATTGTTTGGGCTGAATTATACATATTTGAGAGCATTGTGAGTGAGACGTGAAAGTATTGACTGAGTGAGGCCTAGAGCCGGATTTTTGAGACAGTTATAAGATCGTACTGCACACCGCAGCGATCCTTGAATCATACCTTCGTTGGTTTGATATAGCGCTTGGGCTTATAAGAGCCCCTCCGGAGTCTTTACACCCCCAGTGAGCGCACATATATTGAGGGATGGATCTTCCCTGGATATGGATCTTGTTCGAGTGATATGTTCCGGAGATAGATCTTCTCCGTGGTGTCTTGTTCCGGAGATGGATCTTCTCCGTGGGGATGGATTGGCCTATCTTTTTCCTCAGTACCGAGTGACTATGTCACTATGTTTATCCATATTCGGGGATGGATTTCTCCTGGGCCTGATGGCCAATTCGAGTACTGAGTGGACTTCCTTATGAGAGTGGATACTGTATACATAACATTCCTGATTTTACACGAACACCTGCAAGTTTACAGACATAACTCGGTGCATTTCTCTTACTTTCTACTATATTACTGTCATGTTCAAACTATATGTTGTTGTTCAAATTATCGGAGGTTTAGTCCGTCACTACCTCTCAGCCCATAGGTTGTTTTCGTTACTTATTGAGTTTGTGTACTCACTATACCCTGCACCTTGTGTGGAAATCCAGGTACATTGAGATCCATCTCTGGTTAGTGAGTCGCAACAGTTTCATCGGAGTTGACGAGGTAGCAGCTGGCGACCGTGATCTCGTCATCTCTTTCTTTTCTACCTGTCGTATTGATTTTCAGAATGTGTTGGTCCTTTCTTTTGGGTTTTGCTTATGTATTAGTAGCTCATGACTGCGTGACACTGGATCCGAGGTTGTAGTAATTAAATTTTGTTTTCCTTAAATTGTTTCCAAGTTATGAATTTCTACTATTAATGATTTGGATTTATTAAAAATGAGCATTTTCTCCAATAACTGAACCTAGAACCGTTTTAGTTAGGTGGCTGGCCTGGTTCCACGACAGGCGCCATCACGACTCCGAAATTGGGCCATGACACAAAGTAAGTAATTAAGGAAAGCACCACATAAATATAGAAATAATTCAAAAGTTGGTACAAAATTGTAGAAAGAATATACAGGACCATGTATTTAAGGAAAACATCACAAGCATGGGATTTTTACACAAAAGGATCAGCACAGAATCATCAAGTAAACAACAGTAGGGTAAATGTCGGAGTTTTCAAACATTTAAGTAATAGTTACTCATTAACACAAAGAGAGGCTCGTAGAACAGTAGGAACTAGAGGTTATAACAATGAATCTAAGTAGGAGTTGCAGAGAAAACATAAATGCATAGTCAACTAGTAAAGAACAACCCAGAATACTTAGGGTTTCGCCAATAATAGTTCAAATAACATGAAATCATGAGATAATCACTTAAACATAGCATAGGTGGCTAAAAATCAAAGAGGAAAGCTGTTTGAGAACAGGGTAGAGAAACCCTAATTTCGAAATTGTTAAAAACAAAATATTTCCGTAGAAAAAGCTGAAGAAACTTCATAATACTGTAAATATGAAATGGATCTTAAAGAAAACCCAAAAATACAGAAGATTAGGGTTTCGTGGAACCCAGTAAAGAGGGAAAACCTCATGAACGACATAGATTTACCCAGAGAGACTGCAAACTTACTCAAACGGCCGGGTGTTGGCCGGAAAATGGCAAGAGACCCGAAGGGACGTGAGTAAACTGCTCCAGGTTCATCTGAGGAGCCTAGGATGTCACTGAGTGGTTGACAGGCGGGTAGATGACCAGGAGATAGTGAAGAGCCATAGATTCCGGTGAGAAAACCGGTCGGAGAAGGTGAACAGACCCCATCGGAGGGGAGAAACCAAGGAGGCTTCTAGAGAGTAACAGAGAGGTAGACATAAAATGAGAGATAGAGAGAGATGAAGAGTCTCGAAAATGAGACAGGGGGAAGGGGGTAGGTGATAGTTAATTATGGAAAATTTAATCTGGGCCGTTGATCTAATTTATCAACGGCTCAGATTTAATTAGGGGTTGGGCCGGGTATGGATTAGGATCTGGGATGGGGAGGATTTGGTTTGGGTCTGGGTAAATTGGGTTTAATTGGGGGTTATAATTGAAAATAAAAAATGGCTATTAGTTAAATACCCATTAAAATAAGTAAAATTAATAAAACAACTAATAATTATATAAAAGATGAAATTGAGGTTAAATAAATGAAAATAAGGTAATTAAATAATATCAAATATATAAAAATCAATAATTTCCGAATTTAAATAGCATAAAGTATACAATTGGACTATGACTGCAAAATCACTGTAATTGAAATTAAATGATATCCAATTGGCTAATTTATGAAATAATTGAATCCTAACGGATAAAAAATGATTGAAAATGACATACCGAGCTAGAAACATTTTAAAATTATTTATAACATAATTTAAGAACAATTATTTAAATATAAAACATCAAATAAACATGAAAATAATTTGATAAAAATATGGAAAAATACTCATTATTACAAAGCGTGATTTCGAAAGCGTATATAAGTTTGAAAATAATTTGAGGAAAAATTGGGTATCAAGAGGCTCCACCACCATCCTCATCCTCCACAGCTCCCTCTCACGCCGGATTATCGTTGCCTTGAGGTCCTCGAAGGAACCATAGGCGGTTCACCTCACCCCCAAGACCTGTCATGCCATTTTCCGGCCATTCACGGCCGTCCGAGTAAGATTTCCTTGTTTTCGGCTAGAACTAGTAAGATTTCTCCTTCTACCCCGTTATGCTTTCTGAGTATGCTTCTCATGCCTATCTTATGTTTATTCCATTATTGATAGAAATTTGTGGTAATTTCCCTAAGTCAGTACTATGTTCTAGTTCGATCCCTGATTTTATGAGATGTTTACTCTACTGTGCTTATTAGGGCTTCAATTATAACCTCTCCTTGCCTATTATCTGTTTATTCCGTGTAATTCGTTTTAGTTTCCTTAGCTAGTGTTATTCTTATTCGAATCCCTGATGCCCTGGGATAGGTGTCCTTCACTGATCTCCTATGGTAATACTCCTTACTGATTTTTGACCTATGAGTTATTCTCTTGCCTTATTATGTGATTGATTCTACTATTAATCGATTCTTACAAACCTTTCCTTAATTAAGATTTTTCTGAACCTAGCCTTAAT
Source organism: Nicotiana undulata (assembly GCA_005239495.1). NCBI lineage: Eukaryota > Viridiplantae > Streptophyta > Magnoliopsida > Solanales > Solanaceae > Nicotiana > Nicotiana undulata. The sequence continues at coordinate 15,513 of ML242063.1, forward strand.
TGCTTGCTTTTTACCCATGCTATGTTGAGATATTTCCTTATATGTTATATTTCAGTCTTATGGTATCTTGCCTTATTTTGTTACATGTCTATTACTGTTTGACGACTCTTTAATTAAAGGGGATACTTACACTAACTTTATATTATGTTGATACACAGTCCCATAATTACTGATTAACTTTGATTTTTACCTTATTTGCCACCCGTTTTCAAACTATATATACATGATCTTTCATTAACACAAGACACAAACACACTAGTTCAAAAGCTCTCTCTCTCTCACAACTAAAAGCTTTCTGCTCTCTTTTTGTTTTACTTATTACTGTTCTAAGTTAGCCGGCTGCAAGCCAAGGCTAACTATTGTTCTCTCCTATCCTCCACTTTGTGTTTACTGTCTTCTTTACTGGTATGTCCTAATTTCAATTCAAGTTCCCAAACCAATATGTTTCTTTTGCTGCTTCAATTCATTATGTTTCTAATATGCTTCTATCTACTATTTTGTTGTTCAACATGTAATTAAACTCTTTGCCCCCATTGCTTCGTCTAGTATGCCAAGTTATGCCTTACCCTTTTATGATAAGCATGTTCTTATGAACTTATAACCTAGCTCAATGTGATTCTACTCTATTTTTTATGCTTGTGTACTGGTTGTTTAGTTAGGGTATGCCTCTACTGATTTGCTACGTTAAGTTGTTTTGATGCTGTCATGTCTAGTATAATCCTATAGTATACTATCTCCCAATCCCATAAGTCCCCTAAGGTATTACTGATTCTGTAACTATACTCCTAATTCTGCCCTACTAACTGCACCAAGTGCAGAGGACCTCTGCCTATTATGTGTTCACCTTCATATGACTTATGTATCCCCAATCCCCCATTACCCCTGGGTGAATGTTTGTGGTACTGAACCTGTCTTGGCTCTTGGGTCTGTGATATGTGAGTGTTACTGAACCTGTTTTGGTTCTGTGTTTGGTTTATTGTTTGTTAATTATCCTACTCCCTTCAAAGCTATTTTACTGAGTTCAATCCTCCTTTATTTTACAAAAAAACTATTCTTAACAAGTCTCTTTTCAAATTATTCTCCTAGTTAAACCTTTTTAAAACTATGTCAAGCACTCTCACTCTACTCTTAGACCATTAAGTTCTTCCCCTTTAGTGTGTGACTGCCTTGGGACCCTTGAGCTCCCTCTGAACTCTGACACACTAAGGCTGGCCCTTCCACACTGCACCTACTCAACTATGGTTATAAAATCTGGGTGTGAGCACTGCCCGGGATGAGGTCACTAGGGAACTCTGACACACTCGGATATGAGAAAGGCTGTGAAACAATTCTGGCATTGAGGTTATGGAAATCTGGGCCTATTTGCAGGCTCCCTATAGATAACTTCTTATTTTTCCTTCTCCTATTTATGTAATTCATTCAATATCGGTTTGTAATAATTATTGTAAACGAATATTGGGGATGGCTAGTGAAAAGGGAGGGTAGTATACATGTTATAAATATCAATGGTAGAAACCATGCTTTAGGTTTACATTTTTGTGTGCGCACTAGAATCCATAGTTAGGATCAATACATGCAAACATATCATGCATTAGAGACCATGCTCCCAGGTTTCATTGTGTACTGTTTTCAGCATCTCGTTTGACATTATCACCTAAAAATCTTATCTCTAGGATAAATGACAACATTAATATAAATTGTTACTCATACAATCATAATGCTGTAACCTTCTATGCACTTAGAAATCTTGCTTTTAGGAGTTCTGCGTATATATCATTTTGCTTTTATGTGCGCATATTAGATACCATGTTTAGAATTTTGTTCGTACTCTCTCAGTCACGACTAGTTAAACTATTGATGCATGAAAAGGGTATAAAATATTCTCCCCATGTTTTAAACAAATAGGCAATAATCATGTATCTCTTGTATGATTTAGAACAACATGATTTAGGCAAAACAACTCCTACACTGTTTCAATAATTCTGGTAACAATTGAGCATCGCCTAGGCAAGCCTTAGGTAATTAAGGTTGTTAAAACTGGAATACGCTTCTTTCATGTGCACTGTCTAACTGCCAACAAGCTTAAAATCAGTAGGCAAAACTGATTAAGACTTCCTCACCGAGTTATGTAATGAACCCGCCTCTCTGTTATTACCACTTAGATACCATGCTTTAGGATCTGGATTAAAAAAAACCAAGACCTTAACTGTGTTTGAGTCATGCTGTTTCTTTGCATTATCTGTGGAGGTACTTGAGCCCTTTTCTATTTATATGTTATCCCCTTATCTGCAGTCCTATTTGTTTTTATATGCCGCTTAGCATTTTGCCTTTAAAACTGAGGGTCTTCCTAGAACATCCCTCATAGGATAGAAGTCCTAAAATCCTCCAGGACTAATAGGAAGGGACGGGTAACATCATGCAATAGAGGTCGTGACCAACACTCGCTCTAATTACCTTTACGGGGTGGAAAAGGGTATATATGGATATGATGACCGGTGCGTTAATACCACGTGTAGCTCCTCTTTGAGGAGTGACATACCGGGTATTGCATTGATGTGATCCATATTACAAACAAACCTAGGATACCCCTATCATATATACGTGCTTAGACTAAGATCCTTTTCAAAATCTATTTAGCTATTAAATATTCCAAACTAGTAACATATGTGTGCTTAGACTGCGAATATTTCAAAACCATCTACTATTTTAGACAATAATTGCTTACTTGCTAGTTGTACAAATTCACAAAGTTATTTGGCGGGGAACCACATTTGTGGATTCTGAGGGATGCCTAACATCTTCCCCTTAGGATAATTTCAAGCCCTTACCCTATCTCTGGTTAACAAACTTGTTTGTAAATTAACCCTCCCAAATAGGTGCCCTAACGCACCTTAACTCGTTAGGTGGCGACTCTTCAAAAACTTGCAAACCCCTTTCCCAAAAGGAATGAGTTGTCCCAACCAATGTCAAAAACCTTTGACCGACCCCGAAAGGAGTTGGAAAAAGGGGGCGCGACAATCCTAAAGGCCATCCCAGCCACACCACGCGACAAACCGACATCACTGACCTCTTGAAGAGACATGCTTTCAGCGGCGGAGCACATAATATCAAATTGGGGCACCAGTTCCACCGTGTCCTTCAACAAGTCAAAATCTAATGGTATTTTGAGCACACGGGGAGGACCTTCCGCCCTTACATCGACCCCGGTGATGCCTTCCTCGAAGATCCTCATGTCCTTAGGATCAATGTATGAATCAGACTCGTAGTCATCCACCATCACGCCCTTCAACCTTTCATCAACCGAAGAGGGGGCGCGAGCCTACCGAGATGTTGACGGCCCGCTCGGAATAATTGTGGCAGCCCTTGAAATTTTCTATACTGCCGTAACAGCCCCTTCCATGACCAAAACGAGATTAGCCTCCACACCCAAGCTAGCATTTCCTCGTCTTCGGACACCACGAAAACAGGATCGCCCCTTGAGGGCGCTTCAATCAAAGATGTCTCCTCTGACATTATCCTCCGCCTCTTCGATGGGGCCTCTTAACCATTACCATGAGAAAATTCGCCCGCCGAACGAACCGTGGGGACTGGAGTGTCCGGCGTGATCTACGGAACAACCAGAATCTGGACGCCCTCGTCCGCAGCCGCCACTAGTATGGGCCTGGCCGAAGAAGCCGATTGGTGGAAAGCAAGGGTGTGGCCCTCGATCCTCTCTGACCTACCAACGAGAAAGCCAACAAGACGTAAGGCAAACGAGAATACAACGCGAAAACCAAATTAAAACTGAGACAAGTCGACTTACAGGCAGAAGGTCCCCGCCCAAACCTTTCATGGAAGGGTGCCCATTCGCGGATCCCCACCGTATGGGAGAGAATCGAGCTCACCCATCCGCGAATATCAGCAACTTGCGTAGGGGGTAGTCTCTAGGATGCGAGAACATAAATATTCAACTAGATCACTAGAGGAAAACAACCAACCGTCATTTTTTTTATAAAAAAGATATGAAAATTTAGAAAGGCCTACGGGAAATATTCCACGTCTCAGGGAACCCATCGGGGTTAGATACCACGTGCTCCGTGCGGACATAGAAGAAGCTCTCCCAGAAGAGGCGGTTGGTCTTGTTGTCCATCCCGACCACCAGGCTCTTAGTGCCTCGGTGATGAAGGTGCAACATCGTGCCCCTATGGAAACTGGGGACGAAGAGGTAAAACAGGTGTTGAAGAGAAGCCCATCGGTCATCCAGCTCCGCATACTTGAGGAGCACTAGGAAATGTTTATATATGTATAGAGAGAGAGCTGAGCCGGGCACACTTCGTAGAAGCGGCAGAAGTCTGCCGCCAAAGAAGGGAGAGGAAATGTGTATCCAATGACGAATGAATACACGTAGAATAGGCAGTATCCAGAACGATGTATGTTCACAATATCAGAACCCGCTGGAACGAGTTCGATATGCTCGAGGATTATCCATTTGGCCATAAATGTCGCGAGTTTCGTGGCATCCATCGTAGAAATAATGGGTTCAGGCTCATCCTCAGCAGTGCTGTTGGAATCAGTCCTTGACTTTCCTGTGCGAGGGACCACTTTATCCACCGTCGGTAATCCTTCGTCCTCCTCCATAACAACCCCCTCCTCGAGGGAGGGGGGCGTCATTTTCTGGTACATGGGCACCTACGGTTCTATAGGGGTTGCAAGACGCACTAGCCATTTATTTTGCTGGTTGCTCAGATCGAAAATGAGAAGAGCAGGAGGGTAGCAGTCACAAGGCTTGCTAACAAGAAGAACAATGTGAAAAATGAGGGAAGAAGAAGAGAAGCTCTGGGATTTTATTTTGAATAATCGGGAAGCACAACTTTCGAATGAGAAGTTTCCCCCTATTTATAGAGATATGAATGCTCAGAACAGGAAAACCAAGCGCCGCCATTTTTTGAAATAACGGAAAAGGCACGACCAACGCATAGAGAACGTGTGCCCTAATGACGTATGAGTTAATGATATCTTGAACTGACGTAAGGGTTCGATGCTGCTTTCGAAATGTCACGTCGCTATCTTGCCATGAGCTACTCACCCATCACCTAAAATACTCATATTTCTCATGACTTTCGAATCGGCAGAGTCCGCCCATCGAGCTCGCCCATAGACGACCCTAATAAGTGGAGGGACTAACTGTATGGGTCGAAATCTCACCTGACGAGAATCTACGTAAAGCGAAATGACGAGGGGCCAATTAGGCCGAAGTCGTGCTTATGCAACACTACAACGACCATCATCTCGACCACGTCCGAGGTCATGTACCCCAAATACTCGCATGGAGAAGAGGGTGTCGTGACATTTCTGAGGGTGGATCAGCAGTACAGAAACAACTTAGGTATCATGGTTAATGATCGTAGGGTATAGAACAACACCCAGTATAAATACTAGGGGGGAGAGTGAGAAAAAAGGGTGTGACATACCTTCCTCACGAATAAAGGGAAGGAATCACAAGATGGACCTAAAAAAGAAGAGAAGGTTCAAAACTTAACTATCCATCTCAGTAGCCAAGATTATTGAGTAAATAAAGAGATACTATGTGATCGTCAATGGTGAATGATTTTCCTCCTTCATTACTTTTATGTTACGACGAAACTATAGCAAATGGTCAAGCTCAGCATGTATATCGGATCCTTTTTTTTATAATCATAATCAGTTCATAAGCTCAACTTTATTTCAACTTTGCTTAGCTAGCATTCATTGATCTAGAGTTTATGATTTTTGGCTAGGATTTATCCTATATCATCTTATTTAATTAGTTTAACAAAAGGTCTCATATTTTTTGGTCAAACAAAGGGTTGTTCAAAATTCATTTTTTATCCTTTCAAACAAGCAACCAAAGTTTCATTTTAATTTCCATCATTTTTAATACCTTGAAAGCTTAAGAAATTAGAACTCCATGCATCCTCCTCAGTTGTCCTCACGCCATGAATCCTTAAGGTTATTTTTAATATTTACCAATATCCCTTGTAGTTGGATATACTTTGTTGAATCCCTTATTTTGATTATATTCTTGTAATTGATGTCGTTGGAGGCCTATGTTTAGAGATGATAACACTTGTATAATATATCAGAGAACTGTTCCTTAGTGAACCTTATTCATTGCATTTTATGTTTCCTATCAAAATTACAAAATCTCTAGTACTGAAATTAAGGTGGCACTAATTACAGAAATCAAAACGAGGGAATTTGCTCAGTATCATAAATGAGTTAGTGTTTTATAAGAGACGCTTAGCCGAAATATTTCCTCACGTAATTGTGAAAAGACAGGAGATTCCTATATGAACCCTCCATACTATACACAGTACACAACTGTTCTCCAGATCAGCAGTAGACAATTCTCCTTCCGCGTTAAACAATATGTATTATTGTAATAAATAACGAAACATCAAAATTTTTGAAACAGGAAAACAAAAACAGAAAGTTAGCAACAACAGACTGTCTAAATAATTTCTGAAAAAATAATATCGGAATAAATCGAGCCAACTGAATGCACAGTGTGTCCTTAAGGAAATTATTCCCCTCAAGTATCTGAGGTGCTGGAATATTATCCTCCCAGGATAGAACGATTTAACTCATCGGAGAGTTGGTACCAAAAACGCCGGTGAAAAGCGAACCACTCAAAGGCTGTAAAACACATTGGAAATTTCGTGTAGAAGAAGAAGAAGAATATCAGAAAATTTCCTAAGGAAAGATTCTGGGATTCAAAGCATATTTATAGACTTTTTAGCACTGTTTTTGAAAAGATTTGCAACCTTTCAGAAACATTCATAGCTGTTGGAACATGTAGGAATATTTCTGTTTGCAATATTGGGGGAAAACAAAATACAAATTTAACATAATCCGAGAAAGAATGCGGACCGGATCGGGTCGCGGGTCCTGGGTTATTCTGGGTTGAGTATTCGTTAATTAGTTAAATTAATTAATTAAATAATTGAAAGAAATTTTGTCCAAAAAGATTAATCAATCAATCGATCTTTGGCCGAGGCCGAAGCCGTCGCAAGGCTTACTTTTTTCCAACCCGTAAAACACCAAGAGAAGTATTTTCTCTATATAAGCACATTCACTTTTCTTTCCACCACCAATGAGGGACATTTTGCTCTTTTCAAAGCAAAAGGGAACTCACTTTCCCTCCACTTTCTTCCCTCCATTTCCCATTCACCAATCTTAATCCCAACAATCTCCCACATTAATGGGGAATGGCTATAAGGCAAAGGAACGCACGGACGGGTGTGTGTTTTACATGCAAGGATTAATTGCATCTGGATAAGTAGGTTTGTCTTTGAACTTTCCGCAGTGAACTTATATCAGAGATACTTGGTCAATTGGTAGATTTAATATCTTTGAACCGTCGAGCTTTGTTTAATACCTAGACAACATAAGTCACACAATCAACCCTTAACCATCTATGATTCTCACAGTTGTGTTCGTTTCAGCATGAACACCGCCTGGTTTCATGAGTGCTTAAAGAATGGGCTTTTACTTTCATTCCTCTTGAAGCGGCTTACACTTCACACTCATATAGATGATTTCTAAATGTGTAATCCTATAGACACACTAGCTGGTCATATCCTGCGAGACTTAGCAAATCATTAAAAAGCTTTAAGCTTTATTGCCTCATCAAAAAGCCCTAATGCTTTACCTCGATTTCTGAACATTGTCTTCATCACGAGAATGTGTTGAGTTATTTGACAATGTTGAACCATCATTCATAACTTTGTTTGATATCTTTGAACCTAACTCTTGGGATCTCCAGCCTGCTATGCAGAGTTACCGCTGTGATGACTTGTCCTAGGCTTTAACCCCTTTCCCTTTGATGATCTTTCAACTGCCTCTCTATATAGGCCTTTTGTAAGTGGACCCGACACGTTATCTCTTGACTTTACGTAGTCAACTGTGATGGCACCACTAGAGAGTAGTTGTCTAACGGTATTGTGTATCCGTCATATATGGCGAGATTTTCCGTTGTACATAACGCTCCCTGCCCTGCCTATTGCCGCTTAACTATCACAATGTAAATATAGATGTCAAAGGTTTGGGCCAAAATAGAATATCTTCCAAGAAATTCTGTAGCCCTTTAGCTTCTTCACCGACCTTATCTAAAGCTATGAATTCAGATTTCACTGTAGAATGGGTGATGCACGTTCGTTTGGATGAATTCCAAGACACTGCTCCACCCCTAGTTGTGAAAACATATCCACTCGTGGATTTAACTTCAGATGATCCAGTGATCCGATTTGCATCACTATATCTCTCGATCACGTAGGGATATTTGTTATAATGCAAAGCGTAATTTTGGGTATGTTTCAGATACCCCAGAAACGCATTTCATTGCAATCCAATGTATTTGATTGGGATTACTAGTAAGCCGACTCAGTTTAATAATAGCACATGCTATATCTGGTCGCGTACAATTCATGATATACATCAAACTTCCCAATACTCTTGCATAGTCCAATTGTGAGTTAGTTTCACATTCTTTCTTTTCAAGTGCATAACTCACGTCAATTGGAGTCTTGATAATTTCAAATCCAAATACTTGAACTTGTCAAGTACCTTTTCAATGTAGTGAGACTGTGATAATGCTAGACCTTGTTGAGTCTTCTGAATTCTGATTCCTAAGATCACACCAACGACTCCTAAGTCTTTCATGTCGAATTTGCTAGCCAACATGCGCTTAGTAGCATTTATATCTGCCATATTTTTTCTCATTATCAACATGTCATAAACATATAAACAAAGAGTGACTTCATTTCCTGGAGTATTTTAATGTAAACACATTTGTCACACTCGTTGGTTTTAAACCCACTTGTCAACATTGTTTGGTCAAATTTGGCATGTCATTGTTTGGGTGCTTGTTTAAGTCCATAAAGTGACTTAACAAGTTTGCACACTTTCTTTTCTTTGTCCGGGACCATAAAACCATCCGGTTGTTCCATGTAAATCTCTTCCTCCAAATCTCTATTTAAGAAAGTTGGTTTAACATCCATTTGATGGATTTCAAGGCCATACAAGGCCTCCAGTGCCACTAACACCCTAATAGAAGTTATCCTCGTTGCTGACGAGTAAGTGCCAAAGTAATAAGGCATTCCTTTTGGTTATAACCTTTTGACAATAAGTCCTGCCTTATATTTGTCAATAGTTCCTTCAACTTTTATTTTTCGTTTAAAAATCCATTTCGAACCTAAAGGCTTATTTCATAAAGAAAGATCAACCAATTCCCATGTACGGTTATCTAAAATTAATTGAGTCTCGCTATTGCATGCCTCTTTCCAAAATGCTGAATCAGAAGATGACATAACTGCTTTAAAAGTTTAAGGCTCATTTTCAAGCAAGAATGTCACAAAATTTGGTCCAAAGGAAGTAGATGTTCTTTGACGTTTGCTACGCCTTGGATCTTCTTCACTTGGAGTATTTTCCTTTGGTTCTTCCCGTGGTCGTTTCGGTCTTTCACTTAACGACTCACATTCAGTTTTATACGGATAGGTGCTTTCAAAAAATTCAGCATTATCTGATTTAATTTCCATATTAACATGAATTTTGGGATTACCATATTTATGAACCAAAAACCGACATGATTTACTGTTTGTATCATATCCAATAAAAACGCAATCTATAATTTTTGGTCCGATTTTAACCCATTTGGGTAAAGGAACTTGTACCTTTGCTAGACACCCCCACACTTTGAAATATTTCAAGTTGGGTTTTCTTCCTTTTCATTTTTCATATGGAATAGATTGTGTTTTGCTGTGGGGTACTCTGTTGAGTATTCGGTTAGCTGTAAGGATAGTTTCCCCCCACAAACTCTACGGTAATCCAGAACATATTAATAAGAATTCATCATTTCCTTTAATGTCCAATTTTTCCTTTCCTCAATTCTATTGCATTGAGGTGTGTAGGCGGCAGTAGTTTGATGGATAATTCCATATTCCGAACATATTTCTGCAAACAGAGATTCATATTCTCCACTCATATCACTTATAATCATTTTGATCTTTTTATTCAATTGATTACCCATCTCATTCTTGTACTGCTTAAATGCTTCAATTGCTTCATCCTTATTATTAAGAAAATAAACATAACAATATCGAGTGCAATCGTCAATAAACGTAATAAAATACTTTTTCCCACCTCGAGATGGTGTCGACTTCATATCATAAATGTCAGTGTGAATTAGGTCTAAATGATTTGAATTCCTTTCAACAAATTTATACGGTTGTCTTACAAACTTAGATTTAATACATATTTGACATTTTGATTTATTACGCTCGAATTTAAGCAATACGTATAAATTAATTAAATTCCGCAGGGTTTTGTAATTGACATATCCTAAACGAAGATGCCATAAATCATTTGGCTCCAATAATTTAGAAGAAGCTGAAATTTTATTCATATTGTCAACAACCTTTACATTTAGTTTGAAAAGGCCATCTGTGAGGTAGCCCTTTCCAACATTTATTTCATTCTTGCTTACAACAACTTTATTAGAAACAAATACACATTTGAATCCATTCTTAACAAGTAAAGAAGTATAAACTAAATTTTTCCTGATAGTAGAAACATGAAGAACGTTGTTGAGCGTTAACACCTTGTCGTAAGTCATCTTCAGGAATATCTTCCGTAACCTTCAATGTTCGTTGTTGCAGTATTTCTCATGGAAAGCTCTTCTTCGGGACCAGCAGTAGAGTAAGTCACAAATGCTTCTTTGACAACACAAACATGTTGAGTGGCTCCAGAGTCAATCCACCACTCCTTCAGATTTCCAACTAGGTTGCATTCCGAAATCATTACACACAGATTATCAATGTCATCATTATTCTCCACTATGTTGGCATGTCGCTTCTTCTTATCCCTTTTCAGAAGACGACAATCAGGGGCTTTGTGACCAGCTTTTCCACAATTGTAGTAGTTGCCCTTGAATTTCTTTTTGTTCTGCTCCTTAGTCAGTCCAGAATACCGCTTTCTCTTCTTAGTTTTTGGAGTAGTCTCCTCAACGATATTAGCTCTCATAATTGCTGAATATCCGCGAGACTTCTTCTCGGCCGTTTTGTTGTCTTCCTCAATCTTAGACGAAACACAAGATCTTCTAACTTCATTTTGCGCTTGTGCTTAAGATGGTTTTTGAAATCTCTCCACGAAGGAGGCAAATTTTCAACCATTGCAGCCACTTGCATTCACGACCATACCTTCAGCAATAAGGTCGTGAAAAATAAGTTGAAGCTCTTGAACTTAGGTTCCAACGATTTTGCTGTCTATCATTTTATAGTCTATAAACTTGGCAACCACAAACTTCTTAAAGCATGCATCTTTAGTCTTGTACTTCTTCTCAAGTGCGTCCCATAATTCTTTCGAAGTATTCATAGCATTGTAGACATTATACAAGTCATCCTCCAAAGCACTTAGGATATACCCTTTGCAAAGAAAATCTGTCTGTTTCCACGCCTCAACAATCATAAATTTCTCATTGTCCGGCATGTCTGCGACAGACACTGGAGGTTCTAGACTGGTTAACTTCTGCATACAAGTGTGGTAAGCGAGAAAAACATCCTTTGATACTCCGATGAAGTTTTTATATCTTCAAATCAGAATAGAAAAATTCAGAAGGAGTAGAAAATCACATATGTTTTAATAAAAAACAGAATACAGAATACAGAATACAATAAAATAATTTTCTTAAGATTGTTAGACAATATGTATTACTGTAATAAATAACGAAACACTAAACTTTCTGAAACAGGAAAACAAAAATAAAAAGTTAGCAACAACAGACTGTCGAAATAATTTATGAAAAGATAATTTCGGAATAAATCGAGCACATTGAATGTACAATGTGTCCCTAAGGAAATTATTCCCCTCAAGTGCCCGATGTGCTGGAATATTATCCTCCCAAGATAGAACGATTTAACTTACCGGAGTGTTGGAACCACAAACGCGGGTAAAAAGCGAACCACTCGAAGTCTGTAAAACATACTAGAAATTTTGTGTAGAAGAAGATCAGAAAATTTCATAAGGAAAGATTCTGGGATTCAAAGCATATTTATAGACTTTTTGACATTGTTTCTGAAAAGGTTTGCAACCTTTCAGAAACAACCATAGCTGTTGGAACAGGTGAGAATACTTATGTTTGTAATATTGTGGGAAAACAGAACGCCAACTAAATAAACTGATTTAAAATAAACCGGACCGGGTCGCGTTGCGGGTCCTGAGTTATTCCGTGTTGAATTAATTAAATAATTATAAGCAATTTTGTCCAAAAAGATTAATTAATCAATCTTTGACCAAATCCGAAGCTGAGCGAGTGGCGGCGCGAGGCTTACTTTCTTTCCAACCAATTTAACACCAAGAGAAGTGCTTTCTCAATATAAGCACATTCACTTTTATTTCCACCACCAATGAGGGACACTTTGCTCTTTCCAAAGAAAAAGGGAGCTCACGTTTCCTCCACTTTCTTCCCTCCATTTCCCATTCACCTATCTTAAATCCCAACAGTATTTACATCAAATCAAAAGAATTCAATTTTGAAAGATTCATACTAAATTTAAAACACCGACTAATTGTTTGCCTCCAACTAGAAAGACCCATGCAACACATGTGGATAACAAAGTTTCGTGAGAATTTCCATTTGTAACTTGTTTCTAGCATTAATTCTAGGAATTTTTTTTGGTAATTAATTTCTTTTCATTTCAAAACAAATTTACATTGCTCAAGCTAGTCTGTACAACTTCCCAGCTCTAGCTTACTACACATCCTTACTACCTACGAATGCCAACCTACACATTACAAGGATTCTAGTCATTACAAGTAGGATAGTAATTCATCACTTCCAATATTCCTTGTAGTCTTTGTACATTTCTTCCTCGACCATGCACTGCTTGAACTATACATTTGATTAGTTCATCCACTGATTGCTTCACTCCTCTGAAAATTCTACTGTTCCTTTCTTGCCATATATGGTATATTGCTCCTGCAAGGATAATTCGATATAGCTCAGCTTTTATGCTTATTCCTCTATAGTGTTTGACTTCCCAAGTAACTTCATTACTCCATTTCATTGGTTGCCTTTGGATACCCTGCCATTGCATCAATGCTGCCCATAATTGTGAAGTATAAGGGCAAGTAAAGAATAAGTGTTCAATTGACTCCTCTTCACTGTCACATAATGAACGTGTAACATCTTCTACATAGCCCAATCCTCTCAATCTTTCCTTAGTCATTAGCCTTCTATGGACATCTAGGTAGACTATAAAGCTCCACTTTGGTACTCCCAAGTTACTTTGCACCAGTTTCCTCCATGATACTCTATCAAAATTGCCTCTCAATTTTCTGTATATACTCTTTACTGAGAAGTTGTTGATCTCCTTTACTTCAACTTCTGTGTATCCAGCTTCCTCAAAATACTTTCTAGCTTTAAATATCTTTTGAATTACCCAGGAAGCCTGTGCTGGCTCAGTACTCCACCCTGCAATTTGCTTCTTATAGTATTCATGAACCCACTGTACCCATAACCTATCCTTCTTCTTGCTCAGGTTCCACAATAATTTACAAACATCAGCTTTGTTCCAGACTTCTACATTCATCAAATTCAATCCTCCAGCTGCTTTAGGCTTACACAAGATATCCCAAGCCACCAAAGCTTTCCTGGATTCTTCTGTCCCCCCAGTCCATAAGAAATTTCTGCTCACTTTCTCAATCAGATGGATCAAATTCTTTGGCAAAACAAAGATCCGGGACCAATATATCTGAATAGAAAAGAGTACACTTTTGATCAGCTGAATTCTTCCTGCATAAGACAGAAATCTTGTTGTCCATGATTGAATTCTTCCTAGCATCTTTTCAAGTAATGGTTGGCACTGAACTAAGGACAGTCTCTTAGTACTTAGAGGCACTCCCAAGTATCTCACTGGTAGCTCACCCTTCACAAATCCAAGTTCTTTCAATATCTGTTGTTGTTGTTCATTAGAAACTCCACCAAAAATTATAGAGCTTTTATCCTTGTTGGATATTAAACCAGATGCTTTTGAGAATTGTTGAAAGCATTGGAAAACCAGTTGTACTGATATGGCATCTCCCCTACTGAATAGAAAAAGGTCATCTGCAAAGCTCAGTTGGACTATATTCATTTTGCTGCACTTTGGATGATTGTTGAAATCTGGATTGCTTCTAAGAGTCTTCAGTATTCTAGTTAGATACTCCATAGATAGGACAAATAGGTAAGGGGATAAAGGATCCCTTTGACTTAATCCCTTCTTGGCTTTTAATGGTTCTGCAGGCCGGCCATTAATCAAAATAGAATAGGATACTGTTGTAGTACACTGCATGATCCATTGGATAAACTTCTCTGGTATTTGTAGATGTGTTAGTACTTTCTCTAAATAGCTCCACTCTACAGAGTCATAAGCTTTCTTCATGTCTATCTTCATCATACATCTAGGAGATACCCTTTCCTACCATACCCTTTAACTAACTCATGACTTAGGATTATGTTGTCATTGATCATTCTACCATGGACAAAAGCAGATTGACTTTTATCCACTAATCCATCCATTACTCATTGCAACCTGTTAGTTAAGATCTTTGATATGATTTTGTACAAAATGGTGCATCATGAGATAAGCCTATACTTAGAGATCTTGGGAGGACTTTTCACCTTAGTAATGAGAGTAACTGTTGTAACATTAATAGGCTGAAACATTCTTGATTCTGCAAAGAACTCTAACACTGCATCTGTAATATCATCTCCTATCACGGGCCATGCTTTCTTAAAGAACAATGCATTGAAGCCATCATACCCTGGAGCTTTATTGTCACTAATACCTTTCAAAGCTTGGTATATCTCTTCTTCTGAAACCTCTGCTATGAGCTGCAGCTGCTGTATTCTGTTCACCTTAGGACCATCTTTCATAACTATTGGATTAACTACTGGCAACTCATTGGCTGAAGTTCCAAGCAGTTGCTGGTAGAATCCTATCACCTCTTCTTCTATATCCTTCTTTGTGTGAACTGTGCTGCCATCACTCTTTAATAACCTTCTGATTTTGTTCTGACAACACTTGCTTTTCATATTGGCAAAGAAATATGTTGTGTTTGCATCTCCTAGTTGTAGCCACTTTATTCTTGATTTCTGTTTCATGATGCTTTCCTCTATTCCTATCCATTTGTCCAGTTGAAGTTTCACTGCTTTTTCCTCTTCTACTAGATGTATACTTTGTCCTGGATCCCTCATATGTTCCTGCATTTCTATCAACTTTTGCCTGTACCCTTTGTTTTTATCCCCCACAACATTATACTCAATCTTATTAAGCTCCTTCATAGCCCGTTTTACTCTCTTCATTTTATTCCAAATATTCCGCATTGTCTGCCTTCCATATGGTTTTCCCCAAGCTTCAGCAACAATCTTCAGAAAATTCTCATGCTCAGCTAAGTGATTTAGAAATTTAAAAGGCTTGGAAGTCTTCTCTTCAGTTTCATCCAAAGTTATACTCAATGGAGAGTGATCTGAACAACGAGGATCCATAATCCATACTTCTGTCTGTGGCATTGACATGATCTAACAAGCATTAACAATTGCTCTATCTATCCTGCTATATGTGTGCCCATTGGTCCATGTATAACTCATTCCACTTGATTTTACTTCAGCCATTCCAGCATTATCCATAAAGTCATTGAATTTTCTAACTTCTACTTCTTGTACAAGATTCCCCATAGGTCTGTCTTCCCCCATTCTTACAGCATTATAGTCTCCCATAACCAACCAAGGCCCTTGTTGTATTGAATGTAGACTTGTCAACTCATTCCACATGCTTCTCCTATGCTCCACACTATGCAATCCATATACTGCAGTAAAGTTGAATTTCATATCTATTCTCTTCACATATACAATGGTATGAATTGTTTGATCAGTTTTACTGATTTCTGTACATTCTATTTCACTTGGATCCCACAATAGCCATATTCTACCTTTACTACTTTGATCATAGTTATCCAAATATGTCCAGCCTAGAGCTATTTTCTGTAACGACCCGACCGATCGTTTTGCGTATTCGGACCCCGTTCCCCTAAATAAGACTTCCCGTAGCGGCTTATAGTGATTTATGACTTGCAGGGACGGGTGGTTCGGGATTCAGAAGTGTTTAGAGAAGTATAGGAACACTTAGTTCCTTAAGGTTGGCTTTTGTTTTGGCCAAGTTTGACTTCGGTCAACCTTTTGAGCAAACGACCTCGAAATCGAGTTCTGATAGTTCCGGTAGCTTCGCAAGTGCGATCCCAGGCCTCTTGGGCCACTTCCGCAGATGCGAGATCGCAGGTGCGGTCCTCGGCCGCAGGTGCGAGATCACTGAAGGCAGTGAGCTCTTTTAAACACGGGACTTAGCCATTTTTCACCATTTCTTCTTCACCATAGGCGATTTTGAGAGCTCACAAGAGGGTATTCGACCTAACTACTAAGCGGTAAGTAATTTTAACTTAAATGTTGGTTTAATACATCAATTACTAAGTAGATTAACACCCCAATTAGTGTAAATCAAGGGTTAGAGTGGGAAACCTAGGGTTGATGAATTTTAGATAATTTCACCGCTTGTCTTCCATGAAACCATACAAAAATTATATATTAATGATCCTTAGGTTATGGGTGAGTGATTTCTACGAAAATTTTCGGAACCCGAGCATGTGGGCCCGAGGATGTATTTTGGGAATTTTCAAGTAGGATGAATTAACTAAACTAATATGAGAATTTCATACTCTTGAGTGTATATTGACGTATTTATATATCATTTGACTAGTTTCGAGTCCTTGGGTGATGAGTTGGGAGTTTTGGGCGCGTTCTTGACCCGGGAAGTAGGTTCTACGCGAGGTGAGTCTCCTTTCCAACCTTGTAAGAGGGAATTGTCCCCATAGGTGAATGTAAGTAATTGAATTTTTCTTATTTGCGGGGGCTACGCACGCGCAAAGTGACGAGAGTCCGTGCGTAGCTACTACTATGTTAAGTCGGGTAGAATCTAGGATTTACAAGTATGCCTTTATGTTCCTTTCCTGTATCTGTACATGTGTTCCTAGTTGCTTATTATCTTTGAAATTGACATGAGGATACTAGGAAGTTATGTGTAATTTAAATGCTTAGATCTCTGTTTTCAGGTATAATCCATTATAAATTCCTGCATTTCCTGATACTTCTGTGTATGTATACGAGCACCCTGTCCCATGTATGATTCGTGAGCGGCGTAGCCTTATAATTATGTCAACCACGTCGCACACTCGATTCGCGAGCTGGGTAATAGAGGCATCTATGGTTCGAGCCGTTCGACCCTCGGCAGTGCACATTTATTTTTGCGTCACTTCGGTCGTACGCTTTGGCATACTATGTGCTATGTATTTGACTGAGAGTCTTGTTATTATTAAATAAATTGCTCCATGTGCAAGGGGAACTTGAGACTTTTGTGATAATTGTTATGTGATTCATGAGAATAAATTGAAGTTTTATGTACTTGATACTTCATGCCTTAGTGATCTCCATGACTACTATTCCTGTCTAGATTTATTAAATTATATTATTTGTTCTTGACCCTAGTAAGTATCACGTCTACCTCTCGTCACTACTTCTTCGTGTTTAGACAGGATACTCACTGGGTACATATTCGTTTATATGTACTCATGCTATGCTTTTGTACTTAATTGTACAGGTTCTGAGGCAGGTGTATCTGGTTATCAGATCGGAGCGCGATCTTGAGAGCATATTCTGGACCTGACTTCACTGTGAGCTGCTCCCCCTGGTGATCCTCAGCAGCATTGTGGAGTTATCTATTATTTTGGATATTTCTGTCTATTCTCTTCAGGCAGTAGTACATTCATTTTGTCTAGTCTTGTATATTCTACTAGTCGCATGTGGACTTGTGACACTAGGTTCTGGCACTTTTAGTAGACTTTCTGGTATATTTTTCTACACTGTATAGGTTGGCACACGATTTTTGAGTTACGTCGAATTAAGTTGCCTCACTTAACCGCCTTCATTAAATGATTTCTTAACTTAAAATTTGACAAGTACTTAAATATCCAAGTAAGCGCATTGCGGAATAGTTCCGGGCTAGTTTTGAGATAAGTAATGTCTTTAAATCATGTCCTGAGGGTATGAAACCCCGGACTATGCACCCTTTCACGGATTTTGAAATAAAAAGGTGGAAACTTTGGAACATGTTTCCTATTTAGGCAACTATTGAGTTGCAAAATCGATTTTTAAGCCTTTGCTTAAATAGTATTTATATATTATGATATGTTTTGGGCTGTAAGCTATGTTTGGGGCCCAACACCGATCTGTTTACCCCTTGGGGGATGTGCTTACTATATTTTCCTCACTGATATGTTATGATTTTTCACTCAGTCTTTTTCTGATAAATTGTTTTGACACTCAGAGTATTTTGATACTATTTATTGAAAAATGAAACACTGATTTTGGGTCGAGAACCCGGTATATTTATAGCCTGAAGGGCAAATTGAGAGTGTCTAATTGAGTGAGGTTGCTGGCCTATATTGTGAGGATGATATGATATGAGTGAGGCTGTTGGATTATATTGTGATGATGATATGATATGAGTGAGGCTGCGAGCCTATATTGTGTGTGATTTATGCCATGCTGTGGCTTATTATAGCGCTTGGGCTGTAGGAGCCCCTCCGGAGTCTGTAACACACCCCCAGTGAGCGCCGACACCGATTGAGTGATGCCCGTGGGGCTTATGATGAGTGATGGTGAGGATGCCTGATGGGCAGAGTGATTGTGAGGTTGCCTGATGGGCTGATACTGAAAGAAATTGTTACGAGAAATGATTATGGCCCGAGGGGCAATTTATGAATATTTTTACTGAGTTTTCAAACGATGATTTACTTCATTTTCAAACTGGTTTTATTGAGATATACTGATATTGCACTTGTTTTCAAGGGATTTCTGGAAACTGATTTCGAACTCATTATTTGATGAATACTACATGGTGACTTGGTGTTTTACTGGTTTGTGGAATTGTGTACATATGCTGTGTGTTTATATTACTCAAACTGTGATTTATTTTGATTACTACTGAGTTGGCGTACTCATAAAGACTCCCTATACCTCTGTGCACAGATCCAGGTACTAGCTCGCAGCAGTAGCTGGCGCAGGTTCGATAGCAGCATTTTACGGGATTTCGAGGTAGCTGTCCAGCGTCCACAACTTCTCCATTTCCCTTCCCTATTTAGCTTTAGTATTTGATTCAGTGACATATATTATAGTTTTAGCAGAGTTAGATTTATTTATTCTTAGATGCTCATGACTATTGTCTCCAGTTCTTGGGAGGTTGTTTAGAATATTATGGGGACACTAAGACTTAATTATATTATTTGATGCTATGGTTGCTTGCTTATTGTTATATTGTGAACTGTCAAAATTGAACAAAAGCGTAGTAATGTGATGGTTGGCTAGCCTAGTTCCACGATAGGCTCCATCACGGCCTGTTAGGATTTGGGGTCGTGATACCGTTCGACCCTCGGCAGTGCACATTTATTTTTGCGTCACTTTGGCCATACGCTTTTGTATACTATGTGCTATGTATTTGACTGAGAGTCTTGTTATTATTAAATAAATTGCTCCATGTGCAAAGGGAACTTGAGACTTTTGTGATAATTGTTATGTGATTCATGAGAATAAATTGTAGTTTTATGTACTTGATACTTCATGCCTTAGTGATCTCCATGACTAATATTCCTGTCTAGATTGATAAATTATATTATTTGTTATTGACCCTAGTAAGTATCACGTCTACCTCTCGTCACTACTTCTTCGAGTTTAGACGGGATACCCACTGGGTACATATTCGTTTATATGTACTCATGCTACACTTCTGTACTTAATTGTACAGGTTCTGAGGCAGGTGTATCTGATTAACAGACCAGAGCGCGATCTTGAGAGCATATTCTGGACCTGACTTCACAGTGAGTTTCTCTCCCTGGCGATCCTCAGCAGCACTGTGGAGTTATCTATTATTTTGGATATTTCTGTCTATTCTCTTTAGGCAGTAGTACATTCATTTTGTCTAGTCTTGTATATTCTACTAGTTGCCTGTGGACTTGTGACACTAGGTTCTAGCACTTTTAGTAGACTTTCTGGTATATTTTGCTACACTGTATACGTTGGCACACGATTTTTGAGTTACGTCGAATTAAGTTTCCTCACTTAACCGCCTTCATTAAATGATTTCTTAACTTAAAGTTTGACAAGTACTTAAATATCCAAGTAAGTAAAGTAATCTCGTTAGTAAACTGGCATTGGCTTGCCTGACTCCGGTGTTGGGCGCCATCACGACCTGAGCAGAATTTGGGTTGTGACATTTTCCTGATGACTTGAGAGCAGCCTTCTGTGGTTTGATTTTTTGCTCCAGTATTGCTCTTATATATACTTTATTGCTATTAATAAACCACTTTATCTCCTTCTGTCTAGAGGCTTTATTTAAACCTCTTATATTCCATGTGATTAACTTCATAATGGTATAAACAAAGTTTGAGTAGCCCCCTCCTGTCCTGTGTCTCCTTGCTGTCTACTAGGTCCTTCTGCAACCTGTTGTGGCACTTCTATTTGCACCATGGACTCTGCAATCATATTGAAGCCATTATCACATTCAACACATCTACTTGCTGTCTATCCCTGCTTCTTGCTGTTGATCTTCCTATAACAATTTGCCACTTTTGTTCCTCACTTCCAGCTATGTTTGCACTTTGATTAATAGTTTTTTCATTTCTAATCTCTCTTCCTTGTGTTTGAACCATCACAACTGGCTCATGTATTTTGGTATCACTTTTGGCTGCCACTCCTGCTTCTGTTTAATGATCTTATTCCTCATCTTAGGTTGCTCCACCATTCTACATTGATGTCTAACCTGCATACACTTAGTACAAAATTCAGGTACCCAGTCATAATCTACTTCCTGTACAAACTCCCTCCCATTAGGATCAGTTACTTTGATTGACTTTGGCAGCTCTTTTGTCACATCCATTTCCACCACTCTTGCATATAAGATCCTATCAACCTGAGTAGTACATGCATCTGCATACAATGGGACTCCCAAGCTACTACTTATCCTTCTTAGTGATCTAATACCCAGCAATTCAATGGCAAGTTTGGATACTTCACCCACACTGGTATGGTCTGTAACACCTCTTTGTTAAAATCAAAATCAGCCGACCATACTTTGACAATGATTGGCTTGTTATTCAGCATATGAGGTCCTGAATACAAAACCTCATCACGATTCTCTATTGAGTTCAATTTCACCACAAAGTACCCAGTATTATGAAAATAGATTCTAGGTTTAGCTACAAAGTTCCACATTGAAGCTATGTATCCTTCCATTGCTCTTATTGTTGGACTACCACCCACAACATACAAAACTAGAGCTAATTTTCATTTTTGAGTTTCCTCTTCAATCTCTTCCTTGCACAATTCAATAGTAACTTCGCCATTTTTTATAATAGGTGAAATATAGCTCAGATCCATACCTTTCGCTGCATGAGTTGAACCTACGAATAGATTCGCCCACTGTTTTTGCCCTTTTTCAGCTGCATCATTAGTTTTTGGAGCTATTTTCCTTGCTTCTCCTTGCATCTCCATTTCCTCTGTCATTACTCGATTGTTCAGCTCAATTGTTCCTTTTCCACTTGAATGAAGAGTTGCATGTGTCATCGGAGCTTCCGTATTGACTATATTAGCTTGTTCGATCCTCACCAATGGAGTTTTTCCCATATCCTTCATGTTCGTCAATGGCGGCCACTGTTCCATTGGAGTTTTGTCATGATCACTTATCAAATTATTACCAGACTTTTGAATTGGAGTCTTCGATGCTGAAGTTTCCATTGTAGCACGCGTAGAGACGATTTTCTTCGGCCTTCCCCTTCCCATGGCTATTGGCGTACGTTAGTACATGCACTATAATGTGCGCCGAGAGAAAAAAGAGAGAATTCCTTTCTTCTAGGAAATTTTATCTATAGCAAAGGTATACACCTTATTTACTATAAACTAAAATTATTTTAAAATATTATTTTCTACATCTACCTTTTATATTTTATAACAAAAGAGATATTTATGGTATATACTACCATTGAGACATAAAATACGCTATATTTTTTTCCTCTCTCTTTCTTTCAATTAACACAAGATTCTCTCTCAGATTTTTCTTCTTTCTCTCTCTTCGTTTTTTCTCTCTTCGAGCAACTCAAGCCCTAATATTGATTGCCAATGAGAAAGAAGAATCTCTCTCAGATTTTTTCTTCTTTCTCTCTCCCTTCCTTATCTCTCTCTTCGAGCAACTCAAGCCCTAATATTGATGGCCGACGAGAAAGAAGAATCTCTCTCTCTTCGAGCAACTCAAGATACACGCCTTAGTATTGATGGTCGGTGAGACATTAGAATAGAGTAGAAGGCAGCCAGGAAACAGAAAAAGTGAATTTTTTTAACTGAAAGGAACAATGTGTTGAACTCTTATCATAAATTTGTTGTACGGATCCGACGAACTTTCTTCTCTTCTTGGCTGGAAAATGCCATCTCCGACGAACTTTCTTCTCTTCTTTGCTATTAGTCACATAGAATGATACAAATACATTGTATTCTGTACAACTTCACTCAAGCACATTGTATTTTTATATAAATAAATTTTTTACCTATATTTATGTATTCGAAGATCTGTATTTTTTTAATACAACTGAATACAAGCATACTGTACATAAAATATGCATGAATACAGAATATAAATATTGAAATACACTGAATACAAATATTAAAACAGAACAGAATATAAAAAGTAAATACATTTAATTTTAAAATACAATGACATACAGTAAAATACGCCAAATACAAACAGAAATATAATGAATACAACCAATGAAATATATTGAATACAACAGTAATAACATGTATTAGGAATAACTAAAATACTTCTAATACAAATACATTTGAATATACTGAATATAAATAGCGAATACAGTAAATACAAACATTGAATCTAATGAATGCAACAAAAATAAATAAATTAAAACACACTAAATAAGCCAATTGTATACAACTGGAAAAATGTTCTAATTAATTGAGTCGATAATAAGGCATATTAGAATGATTTTGTTGAGTTATATTAGGAGTGTATCACGCTAATTGATATTATTTTTATTATTAGACAGCTGGACGTACCTATTTTTAAAGTGATTGGCGTTACTGTATTCATGAATACATATGAATACATGCGTGTACAACCGGATTGCCATGATTTTAGGTGCTTGAATACTGCCACACGAATACAACGAATACACCATCGTAACAACTGTATATAAACTATAGGATGCAATTATGTATATAATAGCTATAAGAAGTTAATAGCCGTTAAACAATAGTGATTTATGAAAATACCTCTAAATTCTAATACAACTTAGAGAAATATATGTAAACAGAAAAACCACTAACTCAGAGACATAAAAGCCCACTCAATGCACTAACTCTAACTAATAACTTGTTAGACACTCACCAAAAAATTAAAATTTAAAATGAAATTGTGACTGTTTCTTTTAATAATACCTACTGAAAAATCCCGAAAAGAAAGAAAAAGAGAAAAAGAAGAAAGTGAAACCAAACCTTAGATCTCTGGGCCTGGACCTGATTATATTGTAAAGGTTGCACGGGCGTCCTATTTGGTCGCCCCCATTTAACCTATACCCACATTTTAAAAATTCTTTAATTTATGCCCTAATTTTGACAATTTCAGACGCCTTCTCTTCTTCCTCCTGACCTATGCACTCCTTTCTTCCTCTTCTTCTTTTCCTCTTCTTCTTTTCTCTCTCAAACACATGAGACTTTGTATAAGTATTATTGATTGGATATGAAGTATACAATTTTGTTTATCGTTATTTCAATGGTGAATGATAGAGGTTGTGATAAAGCAATTTGCAACGAATTGCTTCTTTGACTGCTTGGTAGTCTAACGAGGATTTCATTAAGGCTGCTTGGTAGAATCCTGAACTTTAATCCTGAATTTGGCTTAAGTTATATTTTAAAGACATCTAACTTCAAAGAAAGACATAACAGAACTTCAGCTCTAAGAATGCTGAAGCTCAGCAAATATAAAACAAAAACTTCAGCTCCTAGAATGCTCAAGTTCAGCAAATACAAAACAAAATTTCAGTTCCTAGAATGCTGAAGTTCAACAAATATAAAATAAAAACTTCAGCTCCTAGAATGCTGAAGTTTAGCAAATCCAAAATAAAAATTCAGCTCCTAGAATACTGAAGTTCAACAATTACAAAACAAAAACTTTCGCCAAAACATGATGTAGTTTTATTGAACTGAAGTTTGTCATTGCACTATGAACTGAAATTTGCGTGATTGCCTTTGCAAGCCAGGACAAACTTCAGGCAAAAATATCTGAAGTTTTGCTTTGATAAGGCTGCACTTCAGGCAAAAAATTCTGAAGTTCAAACTTCAGACATAAATATTTGCTACTTCAGGTCCATATGTCTGAAGTTACCCGAAAAGTGGGTACACCTGCAATTTTTTCTGCAAAGCAAGTACAAATTAAAAGCTGACCCAAAAACTGCGTATAGATGCAAATGCCCTGAGTATATATGGAAGCATAGACTCCAATGTGGTATAAAGCCTACAAGACAATGGGAATGGGCTGAGAGCTAATGACGGCTCTCTTTGAGTATACAAGTACTTAGAGGTATACAAAGGAAACCGATAAACCGCACCAAACTGATAATCTGGGTCAAGCCAGAAAAAAACCCGGATGTGGTTTGGTTTGATTAGCTTTGGTATTGAAAAATAAAACTCGACTATAATTGGTTTGGTTTGATTTTAACTAAAAAAAGTCAAACCGAAACTAAACCAACAAAAAAGTACATTTATATAATTTTAAAAATATTTTATACATATAAATATTTATTGTAATGTATTTATAAATATTTCTTAAGCTTTTTTTCACAGTTTTATCTTTTAACGTATTATTTCAAGTTTATACTTAACATCCTTGAATAGTAAATAACTTTTATAGCCCATAAATGTAGTAACTCAATCAATGTTCAACTCAATACTAATGCTAACAAAAGAAATTCAATTAAATACTAGAAATGACGATAGTGTTGGATAATTATTTTAGTTTTACATTGGTTTATAATAAAAATGCATAACTTAGTTTATATTTTTTCTTAGTGCTTAGTTATGTAATTAATATTAGTACTTATTAGCTATACTTATTTTAGCATGACCTATATGTTATTTTAGATTATGTTAATTTTCATTATGGCTTATTAACTAGCAATATTTGTTTTATATACTTTTATTATTTTGTCTTTGTTATTGTAAATTTCAGTATAGCTATGATTTATCTCATATTATTGTGTTAGTTTCTTAGAAAACACATTATATAGTTGTACTTTACTAGGACTTAAGAAATATTTGGAGCACAAGTTACATATTTATGCTATGAAGACTTTAACAGAAAAAAACTCGAAAACCCGAAAAATTCGAGAAATGTCGAGATTGAAAAATCCGACTTTGTTGGTTTGGTTTGATATATAAATTTAAAAACCCGACACCATTAATTTTGTTTGATAATTGAAAATTTCGAACCAACTCGACCTATGCACACTCTTTGCAGTAAACTACAATGCACATATCAAATGGTCGAAATTGTATCTGATAACTGATTTTAAGGGCACCGTTAAAATATATTAATTTAAGAATTATTTAAAGTTTAGCCGATTCTGATAAATTTCAGAGCCACTCTTCCTCTTCTTCTTTGAAACGGCTAAAATTTAAATATTTTGTAAATTTTGATGATATTTTAAATAGTGCTCCTTAACACGACTATTTGTGCACATCACCCGAGCCAACAGAAGACAAAATTGAAGTAGTGGCACTTATAAAAGACCATTTGTTCAAATGCCGCAGGCCCACAGCCTATCTATCCTCACAATGAAATAACTTAATTTCAGTTTCTCCCCAATCTGTTAAAAATAACTTCAATTTCCAAGATCAAGCAACATAAAGGAATGTCGAAGTGTCATAATGTATCCAATTCTTATATGTTCCTAATATTTTACAAAATAATTTACAGGGAAGGAGTTATCCCACGAATATGGAGAATGAGTTAAAAGAAGAGAAAAAATGTCCTTAGTGAAATTTGAGGCCTGCACTTAATGGTACCGCTTATAGCACTTCATTCTCTATTTAGGCTATATCATAGTATATATTTTAGGGTTCACTAAAGAAACACTAGGCGCTAGGCCAGAAAAGTTAACACTTTCTCTAGTTGGTCAACGATAACAACACCAATTCCAGCTATACTAATATTACCCAATAGCTAGGCCTCAAAATAACTATTTTGACTAGGATTTAAAACCATAGACTATTAAAGGATTGCCAATTTGCCATAGCTTTATATAACAAAGTCATAACTAGGAGTATGATTTTTATCGAGTGGATTGAGCTTCTTTTTCTCTGAAATTAAATTATGACTTGGTTATTGTTTATTAACTATCACAAAGAAATTAAAAGAATGATGATACTATTATAATTTATTGCTGTCAAGCCAAATAAAATTGATACAATAATACCAAATATTACAACTTGGAAACCAAGTATAATTGACCGCCAAAGAGCAATTAACCTCAATAGCATACTTTTTTATACTTTTTTTTTTATTCCTCTAAATTCTACTCGGATTAGGTTTGTAGTGCGTATCAACTAAGAACTTCAATTATTCTCACAGAATATTTTAATAATCTGAAATTAACACCTAATTCGTATTAGGTTTGTCAGATTGACCAACAATATGTCATGGAATCAAAGTATTAGTACCCATTAAAAAATAAGCAGAGATCGTTCAATGACGAAGCCGGAAATTTACAAAGCGTGTTCAAGGTTTTAATATATACTTATAAAAAATAAATTTTGACCATAAGTAGTATAATATATATTTTATATACTCAGTACTATGCCATCCTTCACTCTATGTGGCTATGCCGCTGAGAGCATTAACTACACAAATTTATGGATAAATACAACGTATGTTATTAGAAAAATGTTCTAGGATTTTCCTATTTCCATTTCACAGGTGTGACTTCTGCTATCTGTCATATACTGATATTTGTGGTTAAACAACCCTAAAAAGAATATATGTCACGGAAAATGCAAAGTACTAATAGTAGTAATTACCCATTAAAAATAAAGCAGAGAGCATTAAGTACAAAATTTTATGGATAAATTTCTACGTACTTTATTAGAATAGCTTTTTATGGATTTTCCTATATATCCATTTGATTAGTGTAAGTACTTCCGCTATGTGTCATATGTGTGTTTAAACAACCCTAAAATTAGAGAATAGAGATTACTATATTATTGCACATGGAACACCCTATTCAATAGCCTTTCTTTGTTTACTTTGGCCGGCGACCACACCAAAACTATATAAAAACGCACACTAATATTTAATCTAATCTAAACCACCAAGAAACTCCAAAGTCTAATCTACATTAAGCCCCACCACTCCCAATGATTCTTTTTTTTTTCTCCCTTCGTCTTCTTCTCCTTCCAAATTGTCCTTTCATTTGTTTGTTTCTTCAAAGTTTCATTTGCAGAAGAAGAATAAAACCAGTACATATATATATATATATATATATATATATATATATATATATATATATATATATATATATATATATATATATATATATATATATATATATATATATATATATATATATATATATATATATATATATATTTGTATACTACATTACTACCAGTATATATTATTACTCCATTCCATTTCATTCTCCACTAAGAAGCAGCTGTCAATGAGATCACAAGTTAACCCACATTACATTGACTTAATTCCCATTCTTCGCCCTTTCCCACACCCTTCCACAGGGGTGCTGCTTTCTTCTTTAATAGGAGATAACCTTTTTTTTTGTACATTTATTCACTGGTGCTAGTTCTTGTTAAGTCACTTTCATCCCTTGTGAAGGTACTGAATCAGAAAGGTGGTGCTGGCCTGGTTCATGTGGTGGCGCCCTTATTGCTTTCACAATTCGTCATTATTCTTGATGTTGTTCACGTGATTTCAGTCCTTTTTTCTATCTCTGCATTTGATCTTAATTGGTACGTTGTTTTTCAACCCTTTATTTTTCTTTTATATTTATACACGTAGGGTAAATTTGCTACCATGTAACAAGAGGTCACGTGATCGAGCCGTAAAAACAGCGTCTTGCAGGCTGCGTACCCTTCTCAGGATCATTCAGAACCAGGAATTAATGAATTCAGAATAAATGTGATCTTATTATATTTAGTAATTTTTTTTCTCTTAGCTTACATAGTTACTCCAAATAATAATTAGATTCTTTTGTGACTCATAATACCTGCCTCAAAATACGCCTCTGCTTATACATGCATTATATATATATGGCCGTGTTGTCTTGTGTGTTCATGCACACTATCTTTTTTATTTTGCCTAGTGAAAGTGCATAAGTATTTTTCTTTCATTTTAAGGTGTTTTTGTTTTCTTGAGAAATGAGTGAAATAGGTGAAATCTTGGGTTTTGGATCGCAGGAAAGGAGAAAGAGAGGGATATTAGAAGCAAGAACAATGGCTGAATTGCTTAGAGAGAGAGTGGACGGCAGTGATCGTGTCGTGAGACGACGAAAGAGTCTAACTGAACGGTTAGGATTCTCCGGACCCATTGCATGTTGTGGGTCCACTTTGTGTCTCAGACCAGCTTCGTTAAGTGTGGTTGATGACGATGACGACGGCGAAGAATCACTACAAGCACCACCGGAGGAGGCGGAAGCGGGCCGTGAAACACCGCCGGAAATAGAGTCAGCTTTGGTATGTTTGGCTCATATCCCGGCAAGTTCCGGGATGAACTTGGCGGCGGCGTTAGCGGCGGAGCGTAACTTTAGATCGGCCCAAGATACATATGATGCAGTAGATTCAAGCCCACATCCAATATCAGGACCAGGCCCAGGCTCAAATACAAGCCCGTTGAGACTTAATAATAATGGGCCGGTGACTGGACAAGAAACACCATTTAGGATGTCGTTGATGAGATTATTAGAGGAAACGGACGGCTGCGATGAAAAGGGAGAGGTGAAAGAAGGAGTGGGAAATGATACGATGTGCTGCGTGTGCATGGGAAGGAAAAAAGGAGCAGCGTTCATACCATGTGGACACACATATTGTAGGGTGTGTTCAAGAGAGCTTTGGTTAAACCGAGGGTATTGTCCCCTCTGCAATAGATCCATTCTTGAGATTCTCGACATTTACTGAGTAAACTCCAAAGGATTGGTCATGGATTTTTGTGTTAGATTTCTCATCAAAGTGAGCAAATGGATTTGATTTAATCTATGGTCGAGCACCTATGCTAAGCCTTTCCTTTCCAGCTTGGTTGAAGTTGGATCCACCATATCAAATAAGTATCACATTTTCTAATTAATCACATTTTTACTCCTTTTGATCGCAGTAGACATATAAATTTTATTGGAATTAAAATCATAAAATAATTTAGTCTATATTTTAAATTCAAGATATATTAGTTCAAATAAATTTATTGGGCTAATATAATTGGATTAATTATAAGCCCAATATATATGGTTTAAATGGGGCATTTGCATCCGTACTCGCTTTTTGTGTCACATTTTAACTTATACCCGCTTTGCAAAAAAAAAACTGCAAGCGTAGCCGCTTATTCGCATAACTTCAGCATACGGGGCTGAAGTAGTAAAGGCAATCACACAAAACTTCAGCATTCTAGTAGACGGGCCTAAAGTTCAGCTCTAGAGCTGAAGTTTTTGTTTTGTAACTGGCGAACTTCAGCTCTAGAGCTGAAGTTTTTGTTTTGTAACTGGGGAACTTCAGCTCTAGAGCTGAAGTTTTTGTCTTTGTAACTGGGGAACTTCAGCTCTAGAGCACGTGAAATAATAATGGCCAAAAAATACGAGTTTTTATTCAGAGAAACATAAAACGGGAGAATTTACAAACAAGCATTAAGAACACTAAGAGGCAACAGTATCCCAATATGTACAAAGACAATCAAAAATCAAACAACACGAGTAAAACCAAACAAACTCTTTCAATTAAAGAATGAAACGTTCAGTAAAGAAGAAATGAAAGAAATAAGAATAGTGAAATACATAAACATAATCATACCTGGACGAGTGATTAGAATGACGACGAGGCCAAAGCAAATACGGAAACTGAAGTATGAAACATACAACTAGTAATTGGCAAAAAAGACAAAGTTCTGAACATAGAGTTGAAGTTTTTATTTTGTAACTGGGGAACTTCAGCTCTAGGGCTGAAGTTTTTGTCTTTGTAACTGGGGAACTTCAGCTCTAGAGCTGAAGTATTTGTTTGTAACCAGCGAACTTCAGCTCAGCGAGGAAAAGGGGTTGAAGTTATTTAAAAAGTGGGTACAAGTTGAAAGTTTAAAGAAAAAATGGGTATAGGTTAAATGGGGGCGACCAAATAGGGCGCCCCGTGCAATTTTTACGGATTAAATAAATAAGCCTTCATCCATTGGGCTAGTCCATTTAGTTGGGCTACAAATGATGAGTCCACTTCATTAGGCCCAATATGCCATCTTCCTAGAGATCCAGCTTGGTGCCACATGCCAAATGACATAGCACGCCAAGTCACGCAAAAGAGCCAATAGGATCATGCCACGTGTCAAAATGATAAGCTATGTCAAGTCACAATAAAAGACCAATGAAATCGCGCCACATGTGCAAGTGACATGTTCTGGCCAATCAAATGTGGCCTTGTCACGCTTCAATCTGATTGATGGGAAAGAGTTTGTTCTTACCATAACTCTTCCCTCCCACAACTATAAACAAGGGTCTTCATAACTAAGAAAGACACAAGAAGTTATAACAAGAAGCAAGAGAGAGCTCGTGGATCAAACACCGCAAATTTCTCTACAAGTTTCAAGCTTCAAGCAATCAAATTCAAGTTCAAGAAATCAAGTTCAAGCTCAAGAACGAAGAACAAGTCAAGATTCAACAAATTCGTGCTAGTTGAATTCAAGATCATCGTTCGTGGAAACAAATATAGATTCAAGATCAAGCTCAAATGCCCTTGAATTTATTTACTATTGTAAAGAAGAATCCGAGGATTCATAGAGATTGTACACTCAAATATTTAAAATTTAATACTACGATTGTTGCAATATTTTTCGGTCTTGATTTAATTTTCTCGACGCAATTTACTGTCTACAAATTCTGGCGCGCCAAGTGGGAAAATCTCTTCCTCTCATCTCAACTTTTCAATCACCAAAGTTATAGAACATTAAAATGGCTTCAAAGAAAATCAACTCCAGTTCAACTTCCACCAAGGCTGCTAATTCCAGGTTCTATGATGATGTGGAAAGCATCCTCGATGTTACCTTTGGAAGCTTTAGACCAGTTACGAGGAGCAAAACAAGCTCATTAGGACAACAAGAACCCCAAGTGTCGTCCTCATCAACCCCTATTTTCGGATCTTCATCCTCAAAAGGAGCAAGATCTTCCACAAACGTACCCGGAGGAGGAAGCGATGTTGCTGAAAAGATCAAGAAAATCCTTGCTCTGCTTGACCTCTACGGATCCAAGAACTCAGGTGTGAAGGAAGATGATGATGCTTCAAGTGATGGATCCTCCCTACTTACACCGCGTAGCGTGAGCCATTCGAGAATCAATCTGTGTGACAATCCATGTTACTCCCCATCATCTACAACATTCATGCAAGCCATGGTGACAAACACTTCGTCTATGGAAGAGCAGTTGGCGAACTTGACGAAAGCAATCGATGGCTTGACCAAGTGCATGCAAAATCAAGATGCTAGAATTGACAAGCTAACAGATAGGGTGGGAATCTTGATGGAAGAAGAATCCATCCATGCACCTAGCAAGCTCCCAGAAGTTCCAGAGATTGATTCCCCCCGAGATGAGTAGCATCCGCTAAGGCTATCCCTGTCTCATATGAAGGGATGATTCTCATCGATCAACTGAAGGAGTTAATTGAAGGAATTATTAAGAATAAATATGAAATTGCTGTCAAGTCCTCCCTTACATACGCAAAGCCGTACACTACAAGGATCGATATGTTGAAGATGCCTGCTGGCTATCAACCTTCAAAGTTTAACAGTTTGATGGTAAAGGCAATCCAAAGCAACATGTGGAGCACTTCGTTGAGACATGCAACAACACTGGGACTTATGGAGATTACCTCGTCAAACAGTTTGTCCGCTATATAAAAGGAAATCCTTTTGATTGGTATACAGACCTCGAAGCGGGATCTATTGATAGTTGGGATCAACTAGAGCAAGAGTTCCTCAATCGCTTTTACAGCACAAGGCGCATTGTGAGAATTGTGGAACTCACAAATACTCGTCAAATGGAAGGGTGAACCAGTCATTGACTTTATCAATCGTTAGAGGAATGCAAGCCTCAACTGTAAAGACAGGTTTAGTGAAGCTTCTGCCATAGAAATGTGCATCCAAGACATACATTGGGGATTGCACTACATCTTGAAAGGTATCAAGCCTAGCACATTTGAAGAACTTGAAACTCATGCCCATGACATGGAATTGAGCATGGCCTCTGCTGGATATGAAAGGATGCTCATCTATGAACCTCGCAAAGGGAACGACAAACAAGAAGTCAGGAAATAGGGTAAGTTCGTACCCTAGTCTGAAAGAAAAGAAGCTATGAATGTCAACACATCACCTATAAAGTTCACGACGAAGGTGAGCAAGAAGCAGAGTATGAAATCCACTTCGTTTCAAGATAAGCCAAGTGGAAAGTGGACTCTAAAAGAAATGCAAGTGAAAGAGTACCCATTTTGGGATTATGATGTGCTAGCCATTTTCGAAGAACTC
The DNA here is from genome assembly GCA_005239495.1 of Nicotiana undulata. Lineage (NCBI taxonomy): Eukaryota > Viridiplantae > Streptophyta > Magnoliopsida > Solanales > Solanaceae > Nicotiana > Nicotiana undulata. The sequence continues at coordinate 48,443 of ML242063.1, forward strand.
CTCGAGTTAAATCTCATTGAGCTTCCGGAGATGAAATGGACAAATGAAGCTGGGAAAACTGACGACCCAAATTATTGCAAATATCATCGACTTGTGAGCCACCCTATGGAGAAGTGCTTTGTATTCAAGGACAATGTTAGGATCGTGCTTGAAGATGAGAAAGCAAGCGCAAACCAAGTCTCTATCACCTTTGGCTCATTCAGTCCGGATGAATTATGTGGTTTTAAAGAAAGTAAAGGCGGAGAATTACTGGAGAACGACAAAGCTGAAGTCAATCAACCTGATGATGATGAAGGTTGGACGTTGGTGACTCGTCGTAGGCTCCACAGAAGGAGCCCACGAAAAGAATCACTAGAAAAACCAACAAAGAAAATGATGGTAAAAATACCAAGGAGATGGTTTCTAATTAAGCACTTAAAGAAAGAAAAAGTGGAGGTGCACCACCCTCAAAAGCCATGACATCTAGTGACCTTGGAGGATTTCTTGCCATGTTGGTTTCGTATGAAGATTTCCCGCGATGGAGTTGAGGCCTCTTGTTGCAATGCTGATAAAGGGGAAGAAAAGAGTGATGACCTACCGTTGACACCATCTTCAGAAAAGCTCATCCAGTCTATTACTCAAGAAGTTAACGCGTGTGAGGCAAAGGTTATGTTCACAAATGACGATCTTCTACTAGGTGACACTCTTCACAACCACCCATTATACCTGGTTGGCTATATGCACGATGAAAGAGTAAATCAAATTTTGGTTGATGGAGGATCCTCAGTGAACATCTCGTCAATTCGCATCATGAAAGAACTTGGTATTCCCATGAATGAGCTCTCAAAAAGTCGTGTGATGATCCAAGAATTCAACCAAGGGGGGTAAAGATCCATATGCGCGATCAGGCTGGGAATCACCATTGAATATAAGCAATCAAGTGCATGGTTGCATGTAATCTATGCGAAGACTTCATACAAAGTCTTGCTTGGAAGGCATTGGATACATGACAATAAAGTAGTTCCATTTACCTACCATCAATGTTTAAAATACTACAAGGGTGAAGTCGAGAAGAAGATAGTTGGTGATGATGAGCCATTCAGCGAGGCAGAGTCACACTTCGCCGATGCAAAGTTCTACTTGAAGAACCGCATTATGAAGGAGATAAAAATTGATGATGGCATGAAAAGCAAGAATAACGAGCCCACGACTAAAAGAGCTGATGTGACTATTGGTAAAGCCAAAGCTGTTACTAAGGAGGTACAACCCAACGCGAATAAATCTCATAGAAGGGATATTGCGTCTTATGGCAAGAAAGTAAGTCATGCGCTCCAATATGTCCCTAAAAGGGAGAAAGATGAAGGAGAATCACCTAACCTCCAAACTAACATGCTAAAGGGGTTACTCTTTCAGTCAAACAAATTGAGGCAGTAAAGTCATCCTCAATGCTGCTTGCAGGGTTTGTGGCCCAAAATCGTTTGCAGAAAATCACTCCCTACAAAGCGAACAAATGAAGGTTTTGATCCTAACATTTACATGCTATTTGCAGAAGTTGGATACAATCCTACTGAGCCGTCAAAGTTAGGGAAGCTACCATCAGAAGCTGCAACAAGACAACCATGTGAAGGTTTGGGATACAAGCAACTGTCACCAGTGCACATATATATAAGAAGGGCAAGCGGCAATTATATCATTGTAGAAGATGCATCTGCCGCTTCTAACAAGCCTTATGTCTTTGATCGACTTGGAAAATCAACTGTGAGGACTTTCGCGTTTGAGATACTGGGTCCAATAAATAAGGGGAGAAAGTTCCAAAGAAATTTTCAAAGCATAAGAACACCTGCTTCGCCCAAAATCCAGAAGATCTCTAAGGATTTCCAAAGTTTGGTTCCTTCTAGAATGAGGCGACAAACAAAACTTGTGGTTTCATGCAAAGAAGTATTGAAGGTAAAGCCATATACTGTGGTCTACACTAAGGAATGTGATGAAGATGAAGAAAGTGTGGGTTCTGCGTATCATGTTACTGTACAAGGCGAGAATGGTGTTCCATCTTCAATGAAGGATAATTCGGAATTGGGGGATGTTTCACCATGTTATCACATATCCTTTAACGATGGGGACTCTCAAGAAGATGAAGATGCAGAAGATGCTCCACCTGAAATTGAAGGAGTGAAGACTACAGTTGATGCCTTAAAAGAAATTAACCTTGGCACCGATGAAAAACCAAGACCCACCTACCGAAGTGCTTTACTAGAAGTGATGAAGAAAGCACTTATATTAAGTTACTCAAGGAGTTCAGGAATGTCTTTGCTTGGATCTACAAATAGATGCCTGGCTTGAACCCGAAAGTAGTAGTCCATTACCTTGCCGTCAAGAATGGTGCTCACACTGTTCAACAAGCCCAAAGGCATTTTTGGCCGAACTTGATTCCCTTGATTGAAACCGAAGTTAAAAAACTCATCGAAGCTGGCTTTATTCGTGAAGTTAAATACCCAATATGGGTTTCAAGTATTGTCCCTGTAAGAAAGAAAAATGACCAGATTCGAGTGTGCGTTGACTTCAGGGATCTCAACAATGCGTGCCCGAAAGATGAATTCCCGCTTCCTATTCCAGAGCTGATGATTGATGCTACTATTGGGTACGAGGAAATGTTATTTATGGACGGTTCATCGGGCTATAACCAAATTCGCATGGCGCCAAAAGATGAAGAGCTTACTGCATTCCGTATCCCCAATGGCATTTATTACTACAAGGTAATGCCTTTTGGCTAGAAGAACGCTGGTGCTACTTACCAAAGGGATATGCAAAATATTTTTGATGATTTTCTCCACAAGTATGTCAAATACTATGTTGACGACTTGGTAGTAAAATCAAGAGAGAAGAGCGACCACTTGAAAGACTTGAGAATGATGTTCGAGTTGCTCCAGAGGTACCAACTTAGGATGAACCCATTGAAGTGTGCCTTTGGATTTACTTCTGGAAAGTTCCTTGGTTTCATTGTCCGACATAGAGGGATCAAAATTGATCAAGCCAAAGCAGATTCCATTTTGAAAATGCCTGAGCCTCGAGATATTCAGGAATTGAAAAGTCTGCAAGGGAAGTTAGCGTACCTTAAGAGATTCATCTCAAACCTAGCTGGGAGGTGCTAACCATTCAGTCGCCTTATGAAGAACGGTGTCCCTTTCAAATAGGACCAATCGTGTAGCAATGCCTTTGAGAGAATTAAATCCTACTTGATGAAGCCTCCAGTTTTGGTTGCCCCTATAGTTGAATAGCTGCTGATACTATAAATTTCAGCATAAGAAAGGTATGTTGGAGCGCTTTTGGCCCAAGAAAATAGTGAAGGGAAAGAAAACTCCCTTTACTACTTCAGCAGGATGATAACACCAAATGATCTGAATTATTCGCCAATTGAATAGTTATGTTTGGTGCTAGTCTTCTCAATCTAAAATTTGAAGCACTACTTTCAAGCTCATGTCATTCGTTTGGTTTCTAGAGCAAATCTCATCAAGTTCGTGATGTCAAAACCTGTCCTTAGTGATCGACTAGCAAGGTGGTACCTCTAGTTTCAACAATTTGAAATCGTGTACATCCCTCAAAAGGCTATAAAAGGACAAGCGTTAGAGAACTTCTTGGCAGATCACTCTATACCTGATGGATGGGAGCTAACTGACGAACTACCTGATGGGACGCAATGGTCATTGAAGTTCAACCTCTGTGGAAGATGTACTTTGATGGTGCTGCACATCGCTAAGGAGTTGGTGCTGGTATAGTATTTGTCACTTCTCAAGGTGAAGTTCCGCCCTACTCTTTTACGTTGACACAACTCTACTCTAACAACGCCTCTGAGTATCAAGCACTAATACTTGGGCTTGAAATGGCTGTCGAAATGAAGCGGTTGAAATTGCAAGTCTTCGGTGACTCTCAGTTAGTGGTCAATCAACTTCTAGGTAGTTACGACATCAAGAAGCCTGAACTATGCCCATATCATGATTACGCGAAGAAATTAATGAGTTGGCTTGGTGAAGTGACTATTCAGCATGTGCCAAGGAAAGAAAATAAGAAGGCTGATGCTTTAGTTGCCCTAGCTTCATCGTTAACCCTGCATGATCAAGCACAAGTTACTGTCTGCCAAAAATGGGTAGTACTGCCGCCAAATGAGGCTGAAGGTAAAGAAAATGAACTCAAGCATATTGTCGCTATTTCTGAAGTTGAGAAACAAGAAGGCGACAACCCATTATTGACTACTTATACTATGGGATACTTCCAGAAAATCCGAGGAGAATGATTGAAATCCGTCGTCGTTCACCTCGCTTCCTTTACTACAAAGATACTCTATACAAAAGGTCATTCGAGGGAGTACTCTTGCGATGTTTAGGGGAAGAGAAGCACTCCAAGCTTTGCAAGAGGAACATTCTGGGGTATGTGGGTCACACCAGTCTGGACCAAAGCTCCACTTCCATATAAAAAAAGGGATATTATTGGCCAACGATCGTAAAAGATTTCTTGGACTACGCTTGAAGATGCAAGTCTTGTCAATTCCATGCGAATTTTTATTCATCAACCTCCTGAAATGTTGCACCCGACTGTTGCATCCTGGTCGTTTGACGCTTGGGTATTGGATGTTGTTGGACCACTGCCAAAGTCCTCTGGTGGGCACCTATACATCTTGGTTGCAACTGCCTACTTCTCAAAATGGGCTGAAGTTGTTGCTCTTAAGGACGTAAAGAAGGAAAATATTGCAAGTTTCATCCGAGTAAACATAATCTATCGCGTTGGCATTCCTCGTTACATAATAAAGGATAATGGAAAGCCATTCAATAATAGGTTGATGAACAAGATTTGTGATCTCTTTGGATTTAAGATACGTAACTCTTTGATGTACAATGTTGCCGCCAATGGTCTAGCTGAGGCATTCAACAAAACTCTATGGAACTTGTTAAAGAAAGTTGTCTCCAAATCCAAACGAGATTGGAATGACCGTATGGAAGAAGATCTATGGGAATATATGATGACTCACCGTACACCAACACAAGCGACTCCTTATTCGCTCGTTTATGGGGTCAAAGTTGTCTTGCCACTCGAGCGTCAAATACCTTCATTACGACTGGGTATTCAAGAAGGGGTCACTAATGAAGAAAATGCTCGACTTCGATTAGCAGAGTTGGAGGCTCTTGATGAAGAGGTTAGAAGCTCAACAAAGTCTTGAATGTTATCAAGCTCGATTGTCTCGCGCCTTCAATAAAAGTGTTCGACTGAGATCCTTTCAAGTAGGAGATCAAGTCCTTGCCATACGAAGACCCATTATTACTTCCCATAAACCTGTAGGGAAATTCACTTCAAAATGGGATGGGCTATATTTCATACAAGAAGCTTACTCAAGCGGGCTTACAAGCTGGTTGATGCAGATGACATGAGAATTGGCCCTATCAATGGCAAGTATTTGAAGAAGTATTATCCTTGAAGTTGAAACGCTTCTTGACTCATGAGCCTAAACTACATGTTCTTACACTCCTGGCCCGCATGAGTCTTAAGTGTACGACCCACAAAAAAAAGTCCGCTAGGTTGAAAACCTTGAAAGAGGCGGCCTAGGAAAAAGTTAGGACATAAAAAATTAATAAAAAATAAGAATAAAATCACCCATTCTGAACTGCGGTATGACTTGGTCCTCTTCACCGAGGTACACATGCATCTTAGAGTCTCATTCTGAGTTCAATCGCATAAGTACAAAAGATACATAATCCCCTAATCATTGTCTGAATTAAGTACGATGGAATGTAATCCGTTCAATCAACACTTGAAAATCGAGCTGAGAAACCATTCTTCTGTTAAACTTTAGATCCCATCTGATTTTGAAGGGGGAAAACCGCTATGGTAAATTGGTATCTTCAATAAAATAATTAATATCTTTTAGGAGGCTGCCAAGAATTTGCATTGAAGTCAGAGAATTCATTATGCCTTCATGTTATCCAAACCTTCAAGTTTTTTTTTGTTTGGCGAGCCTTCACGATGTTTCAAATTCAGTGAGACTTGAACCCAAGATATATTTGGTGAGAATGAAGCTATTTAATTTAAATTTCTTGCAATTAAAAAGGTCTTGCAATCTCGAGTCTCCCACACCAAGATGCAAAAATTTGGTGAAATCGCGCTAATTTGGAACTACCGGCATATTAGAAACCAAAGTCCACTTCGAACTATCATCTGAAACTATTTACGGTATTAAATTTTATATTTTGGGTTTTTGTAGATTTTGAAGTTTAGTTTCCAATATATCAAACGGTTCGTGATTTCAACATTTCTACATCAAGATACAAGAGTTTTTGTGAAGTTGCGCAAATCTGAAATCGTCGCCGAGTCAGAATTTAGTATTGATTGCGAACTATTATCTGAAACTATGCTTAACGCATTAAAATTTTCATTTTGGATATGTTATACATATTTGTAAGTTAAGTTTCCAAAAAGCAAACGGTTCGTGATTCTGACTTTTCTACATCAAGATATGATTTTTTTAGTGAGACTGCGCAAATCTGAAATTTTCTACGTGATGGAATCTAAAGTTGGTTTCATAATATTATCTGGGTCGATTTTGGAGGTGTTTGATTCTATGGATATTGAAGTCTATTTTTTGAGAAATCAAATAGTTCGTTATTTGGACCCTCCCACGATAAGATATGAATCTTTCGTTACAAGCGCATAAAGCTGAAAATCATGCGACTAAGATAAATGTTGGGAAATGTAAAGCAAAAGAGAAGCAATCTTATTTAAGATGAAATAAATATCCACTAGGACAATCTAACATAAAGATAAAATGGGAGATAATGCTAATAGCCTAATCTAAACAAAACTTGTAGTTGATTAATTCTTGACAGCTAGTCTCCAGGTTCTTCTTCTCCTCCAAATTGGTCGAATCTTCAACAATCAGCGAATTTACGTTGTCATATGAAGAGACCTCAGTCTCAGCAGCTGAAACTTTTGCCTGAATCTCTTTAACCTCCTTTCGAGTCGCTTCTATAACACCTTCGTGGTTCTCCCTCTCTTGTTCTAATGTTTGCAACTTTTTCACAACTCTCTTCAGTTTCTTTTCACTAGAGGAAACTTTCTTGACTTTCTCCCTTGCTTCAAGTTTGAACGATTCAAGACGCTCCTTAGCTTTGGAAATAAGCTCCAACTTCTCATCTTGACTCGCCTTATCAGCCAAATTGGATCGTTCTTGGTCATATGAAGCAGCAAGATCGAAAAGAGAATCTAGTAAACACTATAATGGAGAAAGATCTAAAATATTCGCCTTCTTCATATCCTCAAAAATCTCATTGATTGCTCCTTATTAGATGAGAGCAGTTCTACCCGAGGTTTGGAGAGTCTCTTGCAAATATCCTCCCAAAGTCCCAAGATGAATTCCTTTTTGCGATTAAAGACAATGCTCTTTCCTTAAAAAAATAGACACTGCTGCATTTGTCATTGGTGGAACGCGAGTTATCCCATTTGGAGTTTGTCTTTTTAGGGCTTCGTCATGAGGAAGAGATTATGCCTTTGAAGACGACTTCACTTTAGATGTAGTCCCTCCAATAGATTTATTACTCACTTGTGGCTTGTCATGTGGGGATACCACCGGATGCCCAATAACATTTAACTTCATAAGGAAAAGGCAAAGAAATTGGGTACTTTTTTAGTTAAGCTATTCGCTCGATTAAAAAAAGACAAAAAGAAAGAAAGAAAGGGCAAGGTGATTGTATTTTTACCTCCTTGTTAAAAGTCGTATGCGTTCTTGAGGGGCTATCAACACTTGGAACCTCTACGATATCTACTGGGTTAGGTAGTTTCCTTTTCCAATTTTGATATTCATTAGTACTCTGTCTTGTATCTTGAGGAACTTGCGTGCTAAATGGAGGAACTGGAGGGTGTTTCTCTATATCTGTTGAAGTGCACACCACCTATTTCAAAGCTGCCTTTGAGGATTTAAGATTCCTTTTCTTATGTTGTGTAACTACTTTTGGGATTGGAGTAGGCGGTTCTTTGACTTTTGAGAGCGTCTTTCCAACACATTGATCTTCACCTCCTAAAGGATTAGTAGATTTTAGCCCAACATTGTCCACCAGAGCTTGTAAATTATTCTCGAGGAACTTCCCATGCGCTTTCTCCCACCAAGATATATAATTAGTGGAGAAAGGCTTCTCCACGGGATCTCCCGTTGGGGGAAATCCGCACGCGACATAGACCGATACAGTGTGCAAATCATCCAAAATCTGAGTCCTTCGTCTATAGAGGCACTACAAGTATCATTCTCCAAAAAATCGGGGACGTTCTGGTAAAACTCAAATTGACGACCAGACCGATGCAAACTATATGGACGATGATGAATGAGTTATCATATCTCAAAGGGAGGTAATTAAAACGTAAGCCCATGAAGTAATTTGACTCCAAATCTTGAGGGGCATCGTTATCCACATAATAATAAGGACGCGAATTGGTTGACATTGTTGGTGTCCGAACTATATCATCCCCATTTTGGATGCGTTTTCTTGCATCCTTTTCATCAAAGTACCTCGCAGCTCCCTCTCCTGAGTATGCCACCATCAAAGGTACAAACAGACCCTTAGCAAGTGGATAATGGGGTTTGAAGTAATGTGCAAGCCAGCCGTAAACATAATGGATGGTAAAACAAACTTTGACCTGATCAAGTTGAGAAGAACAAGAAATCTTATTCAAACCATGATAAATACTCTCCAAAACTGGGACCGCACGGCTAATATTTTGCCCCCTTGCCATCATGCTTGCCATCTTAAAAGTCTCGGTACGAATGAAATTTTCTGCCTTGGGAAACACAAAAGCACATAGCCAAATTGGTAAGAATGCCGCTATATATGTTTCATCTTTCTTGTCAAACCTCACCCTAATCTTGGAGAATATAGCTTCTTGACCACTCGATGACCTAGTTGTCTCAGGAATAACTATGTTAGGATTATGTGTCGACTTTAGGCGCGTGGATTTCTTTTCCTTTTGCAGTGGGGCAGTTTTATATAATAAAGATTTTTTATACCAAAAATTTGTCCACTTTCTCAAAGATACCTTTTGGTTAATACCCATCTTCCTTAAGGTGATGGAAGGCATCAAATAAATACTCGCAAGATCGAGGAATAAATCTAATATGTTTTTTGCCCAAACCGATGAGTTCTCTTGTCTCAGGTACCACTTCTTCGTACGGAGAACCCACAATGGGCAGACCCCCAAGGATATGTAAGTCCCAAATAGAGATAGATAATTCCCTCGCTGATGTAAGAAGTGTGTTCGTCTTGGGGAACCAAGCCTCACAAAATGCTTGCAAAATATTCGAGTTTCGATCATAAGTGAAAAGTGAGGCATATACAACATCATAAATCTTTTTTGTACTCAGGGTTTTGTTGGCTTCCACCAAGTACATCTTCAGCCCATTCCCAATATCCTGGAATATGACAATACTCGCCCTCGATTGTTGTTGTGTTTCTCCAACATACTTCGCCTTGAATTATGTGATGACCTAAGTTTAGTAGGGTGATAGAAATGTTTATGTGGCAATGGATTGGCTCTTGGAGAGACCACATCTTGGACAATGGATTAGAAGTAGACTTGTGCTCCAAGGTCCAGTTTTCTATATAAAGGGAGTTCCTCAAGGAAGGCCATGAGGCTGCATACCTGCCAGCTTGTGGGGTGTGAACCAAAAGCTTGGTTTGTTCTGTGCCATCTTCACTCTCGATTATGAGATATCTAAGTTTGGAGGAAGTTGAGGTATAATCTCTGAAATTTGCCATCTCTTCGGGCTGCAAATGAAAAAAAAAGGGTCATCAAAGTCCAAATCAAGAATATTATAATGGGAACAAAGGTCAAAATGGATAAATGGCCTCCGATGGTCGGACCACATTGAGAGTAATCTCTTCGATAGTCGGGTCATTTTGAGAGTAATCTCTCCGATATTCGAGCCACATTGAGAGTAATCTCTCTAATAGTCAGGTCATTTTGAGAGTAATCTCTCCGATAGTCGGGCCACCTTGAGAGTAATCTCTTCGATAGTCGGGTCATTTTGAGAGGAGGAATCATTTTGATAGTCGATCCACATTGAGAGTAATCTCTCCAATAGTCGGGTCATTGTGAGAGTAGTTTTTCTGATATTCGGGCCACATTGAGTGTAATCTCTCCAATAATCGGGCCACCTTGAGAGTAATATCTCCGATAGTTAGGTCATTTCGAGAGTAATCTCTCCGATAGTCGAGTCACATTGAGAATAATCTCTCCGATAGTCGAGCCACATTGAGAGTAGTTGATAGTAGGTGAATTAGACTATATTTTCACCCTTAATGAACCATACTTTAATGTGTTTTAAGTGCAAATAATGATAACAAAATGCAATTATTAGTGTTTTTATGCTTTGCAGGATATAATCTATGATGAGAGATACTTTGGAGAGTTTTGGAGTAAATTAATAAAGTTTAAGGCCAACCGAGAAGAACCCGTTAGAAAAGAACAAGAAAAACGCCAAGTTTGTTGGAAAAGAGCCCACCGCGACCGCGGTCGACCGTAGCTGGAGCGCGGTGGGCAAGTCAGCGAGATTCAGAAGTGTGTGATCCACCGCAGTCGCACCGCATTCCTGCCGCGGCCGCGGGCGAACGCTGAAAAGCCAGAAAACCTGAAGGACCAAAGTGCAAAACACGGGAATAAATTTCCTAAACCTATTTAAACATTATAAACTCGCCCAAGATACAACTAATCTTGTTTTTAGACTCAAGTAGGAGGCAAGAATCATTGTGAGAAGACAAGCAAACATTAGAGTTTTTCTAATCTCTTTCTTTTATCTTTATTTTGAGAATTATGAATTTCTTTGGGTTTTTATTGTTCTTGAGCATGAGTATCTATCTTCTTTAATCTAAGGTTTTGGTGGAACCCGTTGAGGATGAACTTGTTGTTTATATAATATAGTTTCGTTTGGTTGTTAATCTCTATTTGTTCAACTACGTTCTTGTTGTAGTTGATTGAAGGATCCTCAATTAGCTGTGCCTATTTAGTACGTATCTACTTGAGAGAGAATGCATATTTAGGTAATTGTTTGAACAACATCACTCCCGGAGTATAGGAGAGATCCATAACCGAGGGTTTAAAGGTTGGATTAGAGATAACGATACCTTGGGTGCAATCTAAAGTGAACTGTAATGCAATTTAGCTAGCGTAACTTGAGAGAGTGCGTATAGTAGATTATCATAATTACTTGAGAGAGATTTATGATATCTGGAGTGTTCATGATTGATAGAGATAACTAAAACAAAGCTATAGGAAATATACAAGAAGGGATTCATCAACGGGGGAAACCATAACCTTAGACCTTTATCACATTTGTTTACACCTCAGTAGTAGTTAATCTTTAGTTTTATTGTTCTCGTTCATCTGTAGTAATAAAAATATCGGAAAGTAATATTCATAACTTTTGGGAAAGTTGACTATTGAGAATCTAGTACTCTAACAATAACAATTGATACGTTAGTTCCCTGTGGGATTCGACTATGGGCTAAATACTCAGATTATATCTGCAACACCCGCTTAGTCTTTTAATAGACATAGTTGAGCGTGACCAAATTTTGGAGTCATTGCCGGGGAACTTAACGATATTATCATTTTTAGTTGGAGGAAAATACAAAATTCTTAAGTGTAATCAATTTTCTTTGATTTCTTTCATATATTGAAATTCTAACGTTTGCTGAATCGGTTGTACAGGTGCATGCCTAGAAACTCATCGAGAACTGGTGAAGTATTTGAAGCCTTACCAGACTCCGAAAAAGTTTTCAAGGCCTTGAACAGGGCCAACCGGAGAAGCAAGCAACAACCATTCATTGAACACATTGAAACAGACATGACAGACCTGAATGACAGGAACAACAATAATAATGGGGAAGATGTGGTTGACCCAGCCGGACACATTGCAGCGCCTGGGGTGCCCATTTCACCTGAGGCACCCTTATATGACCGGGCACAACCCACGACGGAGAATTTGGCCACCGCAATCATGGTCCCGCAGATAGAAGCTGAGTCCTTCCAAATCACAAGTAATATGTTGCACTTGTTACAGAATAAGGGGCTATTTTGGGGGTCATACATTGAGGATCCCCAGCAACATTTGAAGAACTTCCTGTCGATCTGCAAGACACAAAGGCAACTAAACGTCACTCTGGAGGCAATAAGACTGTTGATGTTTCCGTTCTAAGTGACAGGAGTAGCCTATACTTGGCTCAACTCACTCCCCATCAATTCTATTACTACATGGGAGGAGTTGGTCAAGCAGTTCTTTCATAAATTCAATCCACTGAACAAGATAGCGCAACAAATTGATGAGATCTTGAGCTTCAGGCGGAAGCCTATGGAGACACTGCAGGAGACATGGGAACGGTTTAAAGGGATGCTGGTAGTCTGTCCTCACCTTGGCATTCCAAAACAGATGTTGGGGCAGCGATTTAATATGGGTCTGGCTCATGGTGTGAAAGCTAATGTTGATGCTTCAGCTGGTGGAGCATTCCTGAGTAAGATGTGGAGAGAAAGCCATGCTTTACTTGATAAAATGGCACAAAATTCAGGGCGGATGACCAGGGGTGAACCTATTACCCCTATCGTTCATTCAGTGCCATTAGATCCGTCCAACTCTATTGCTAAAAATATGGCAACTTTGATGACACAGATGAGCTTACTTACGAAGAAGGTAGATGAGTCAGGGCAGAAGAAGCAAGTTCATATTGTAGATACTACCAATGGGGGCTTATTCACATCTTTCATTAGCCAACCAATTGGTAATCAGTGGAATGCAGACTGCGATCATCTTCACTACCCGGAGAATATGAATTATGTGTCAAACTATGGAGGCCAGAGACAGGGTGGACAGAATTGGGGTCATCAAGTTCAGCCTGACAAACCACCTCATCAGCAACATAACAATGGCAACATGGGTGCCATGAGACCTCATGGTAATGTGGAACCTTACCAAAGGCCACAAGGGTTTAACAATCAAAATCAGCAGCAGGCATACCACCACCCCCCTCAGCAACAACATGGGGGGAGATAAGAAGATGGGTTTTCTAGGCTTGAAGTGATGATGCAACATGTGATTGGGTCAACTGCCAAAATCAGTGAGAGAGTAGATGCACACGATTCAACTATTAAAAAGATTGAAGTGCAGATGGGCCAGATATCAATGTCTTTGAACAATCGCCCTCTTGGGACTTTGCGTGCAGACACTCAGGTGAATCCTAAGGACCAGTGCCCGAATCAGTTGATGGTAGTGAGTCTCCGCAATGACAGAAACTTAGACTTGGAACAGGAGATAGCTCGTGAAAGCAGTCAGGCAGAGACATTAGTACCAGTGCTGATTGGACTTGATGATTCAACAAACTTGACCAAGGTAACAGTGAAACTGCTGAAGGAGAACCCAATATGCAGAGTGAGGCTGAAATAGAAGTGGAGATAGCCCAAGAGCCGGTAGTTGAGGTGGTGGTTGAGAAAGAAAAATCCAAAATCACTGGGAAGAAGAGACCGCCAGCACCATTTCCTCAGAGGTTGGCCAAATACCAAAAGGATGAGCAGTACAAAAAGTTCTTGGATATGCTGAAACAGATACATGTAAACATTCCTCTAATTGATTCTCTGAAGGAGATGCCTGGATATGCGAAGATGATGAAGGATTTGATGTCCCGAAAATTCAATTTCCAAGACTTGGAAACTGTGACCCTTACTCAGACTTGCAGTGCGGTAGTGACACGACCAATTGCAGAGAAGCTGTCTGATCCATGGAGCTTTACAATTCCCTGCACCATTGGCAATTTTGCTTTTGCCAAAGCACTTTGCGATTTAGGGGCCAGTATTAATCTCATGCCCCCGGCCATTTACAAGAGACTGGGGATTGGTAAGCCAGACCAACTTCTATGTTATTGCTGCTGGCTGACAGGAAACTAAAGAGACCGTCAGGCATTCTGGATGATGTTTTGGTGCAAGTGGGGAAGTTTGTGTTCCCCGCTGATTTTGTGATACTGGATTGTCGAGTGGATGATGAGATTCCCATTATCTTAGGAAGTCCATTCTTGGCCACATGCAGAGCCCTCATTGATTGTGAAACTAGGGAGCTCAAAATGAGGCTTAACGATGAAGAAATCACATTCAATGTGCAGAAATCCATGAGGCGACCGAGTGAATTCGCCAATTGTTCTCTCATTGATGTTGTGGATGTGATAGTGGAGGAAGATGATGCGTCCTTAATTATTGAGGACCCCTTGCTGCATGTTTGATGAATTTGGAGGAGGTAAATGGGGAAGAATTGGCAGAATGGGTATTAGCACTTGAAGGTAAAGGGGTCTGGCCGAGGGCTCTCGAGTTTGAACCATTACACTTAGATAAAAGAGAGAGCCCGCCAACCAAACCATCTGTGGAAGAACCACCCAAACTGGAGTTGAAACCACTGCCAGTCCATCTCAGGTACGCGTTTCTTGGACCTAACTCTACTTTACCTGTTATTATCTCATTGAGTTTGTTAGATGTGCAGGCAAATCATCTGTTACAGGTACTCACTGAGTGAAAGACTGCCATTGGATGGACCATGGCATACATCAAAGGATCAACCCGGCATACTGTATGCATAAGATTATCTTGGAAGATGGACACAGACCTTCCAGGGAACACCAAAGGAGGCTGAATCCAAACATGAAGGAAGTGGTGAAGAAAGAAATCATCAAGTGGTTAGATGCGGGAATTATTTTCACCATCTCTGACAGCAACTGGGTTAGCCCAGTGCAATGTGTTTCAAAAAAGGGTGGCATGACGGTTGTGAAGAATGACAATAATGAGCTGATATCTACAAGAACCGTCACTGGCTGGAGAATTTGCATGGATTACAGAAAGCTGAACCTTGCCACCCGGAAAGATCACTTCCCACTTCCCTTCATTGATCAAATGCTCGACAGGCTGGCAGGGAGGTCTCACTTTTGTTTCCTGGATGGGTACTCGGGCTACAACCAAATTTCAATTGCCTCAGAAGACAGGTAGGACCGCGGCAAAATACTAATTTTTTGAATCACGTTCACCGCGACCGCGGCACTACCGCGGTAGGACCGCGACAAAAGGGGGTACTCTCTGAATCTCACCACGAACGCGGCGCGACCGCGGTAGGACCGCGGCATAAAGGGGTACTCTCTAAACCTCCCACCCTCGCCTAAGCCGCGATCGCGGCGAGTAAATTGCCTGCCCAGGTAAGTTTTTTTTTCTTTTAATTTTTTTATTTTATTCTCTTTTTAATTTCCCTCCTTAACTCCCCCACTTTCCCCCATTATTCTAAAAACCTAACCCCTAATTTCCTTCTTCTCTCTCCCCAAATTCCCCTTCACAAATGCACGCCCCCCCCCCCCCCCACCCACCTCCCCCCCTCCCCTCCCCTCCCCCTCCCCCCCCCCCCCCCCC
>ML242063.1:64097-78172 GCA_005239495.1 Nicotiana undulata
CTCTACGACATCAATCCCCCACCCTATTTCCCCCAGATTTCCCCTCCTCCTCTTCCCCAACTCACTTCTCTCTCCCTCTCTCTAACCTCCATTTCTATCCACTCACTACTCTCACCCACATCCCTGCTCAGGTAAGTCTCTTCTCCTCTCTTCTCTCTTAAGTATATTTCTTGTTTCTCTATTTCATTTGTAGTCATGGTTGTATTGTAGATGTAATGGTGATTCTTCACCATATTTAGACTACATTTTTTTGGGTCTTTTTCTCTGTAGACTTGACTTAAGGTATTATAGTGTAACTATTGACTATGGTAGGAGAGATTCCATATTGTTGAAAGGACTTTGGTACTTGTTTGTGGTCGAAATTGGGGAAAACTTGTTCCATGTAGGGCTAATATATGCTTGTCATGAATCATGCCCACTTGGTGTTTGTAAAATTGCCCCATTGAGAGAATAATTGGTATTGTGACTGTCGTGGTGGTAAAGTATGAGTAACCACCCGATAGACACACAAATTGGTATCCCTCTGACAATAAACTATGTTGTAACAAGTATCATGTCTCAGATAAAGAAAAGAAGAACCCAGGCCAGCACTAGCCAGTTTGACGCCACCCGGTTTGTGTCAAAAGAGGTTGAAGATCGATTTGAGGCAAAAGCGGCCAGGAAAATGATCCACGAAGTTCCGATTGACATGTCCGCACTACGGTATGAATGCCCAGATATGTTCACTGAAATAAAGAGACGCCAACTAGACATCTTCTTTGAAGAACCTGAGGAGGCTAACATTTTGATGGTTCGAGAATTCTATGTGAATTTCCCGGAACATGAGAACCGGGTGGTCACAGTGCGGAGAACTAAGGCGAACGCCTCGCTGGAGGCCATACGCAGGGCATAAAGGCTTCCAGCCTTCTCTAGGGATATGGATCACTACCAACTCCATCAGCAACCACCGGTCAATTGGACCATGCTTGTGCAGACAATCTGTGCGGGAGGGGTGCCCACATGGGTAAAATATGGCATCACGCTGAACTCCAATTCTTTCACTTGGGAGGCCAAATGCTGGTTCACCATCATCTGTAGCCGCTTGTTTCCATCCAGCAACACCACTAATGTCAACCCCACTCGTGCGGTGATGGTTTGGTGTTTTGTAAACCGGATGGACTTCGATGTGGCCCAGGTGCTCCATGATGAAATGTTCATCCGATCGCCTGAAATAATGAAAGGGTTATATTTCCCTTCACTAGTCACCAGGTTGTGCCGAATGGCCAAGGTCTCTGAGAATCACCTCCTTGATGGAAAACTGGCAAAGAAGGCCTCGTTCAAAGCGAGAAAAATATTAGTGGGCAAAGAGCAGCCGATCCCTATTGTTGTAGATGAAGAGGATGAAATTGTACCTGATGCTGCACCACCTAGGCAGTCCCATGATGAAGCAGGTCCCTTTCAACCTCGGCGGAGCACCAGGCTGTCAACCTTGGAGGACGATGTGGCTGGCATTCGCACCTCGGTGGACAACCTCAATGCCAGAATGGATGCTATGGCCACCCAAAATGCCAAGTCCGAAAAACGGATAATGGCCTGGTTTTTGTGCATTAGGACACGTCTGTCACCTCGACCCGGCCACCGTCTCTGATGACGAATGAACACCAGCGAAGTCTCCTTACCTCACTGCGTTTTATTTTTTTTGACATGGGGACATGCCAATTTTTCAAGTGTGGGGTGGGGGATATTTTTGTTGTTGTACATGTTTGATGGTTTTTGTTTTGTTTAGTTTTGTTGGTTGTTGATAATTGAATTTGTTTCTATGTGACTAATATCGACTTGGCCCGAAGACGGACACCTTTCGACGGGTCTCTTGAGGGTATTGAGTCAAATTTCAAAAAACAAAAACAGAAAATGTAGTGGACTCTTCCTAATGACAAACTTCTTAGGCAGTTTTCTTGAGAAAAGTTAGTCCAAATAAAACATCAAAAATATTTTTTATTTTCTTTTTTGGTAGTGTAGTAACTCCCCCTTGTTTTTTCTTTTGACGACGGTTCTTTTTCAAGGGTTTATCTTGAACCGGGTATAGTTAGTTTTATTTTTATTTTTTAGTTGTTAGGTTTCTTTTGGGCAAGGAGCTGAATGGCAAATGCATCCCTTAGTGTGTTACACCTGAACACCAAAGACCCTAGGGTGTGACGCTTAGGCTCGTTTGTTGACTCTTGTAGATGCCTTAATTTTGCATGTTGTAACTAACTTGAATGCTCAATGGAGTGTTTTGACGAACCAATCTGGAGTGAATTATGTGTCATGTATGTGTAAGGTATTTGCATTGTACTCTATGTCCACATTTGATACCTAGAACTTGCCCCGTGTGTGTGCAAAGCAAAATAGTAGTCTGTTCAGTCTTAGAAGTGATATAGGCATTTGTTTGTTAAGCCAGACATAACTATGTATCCACCTGCTTGCGATTCACCATAGTTAACCCCTTTGAGCTTATAAGCCTGTTTTGTTGGCAACCACAATACAAACCATACCCAATTGTTTGAATAGCCTGCCTGTTTGAACCCTATACCTCCTATAAGCACTTGAATTGTAGAGAACATGTAAAAGTCTAAGTGTGGGGTGATGGTCTACTTTTTGAGTGGAATCAGCAAAATAGATAGAATGGTGTGAAGCATAAAAGAATGAACACCACTGAAAAAAATAATCTAGGAAGAAAGAAGGACAATGAATAAATCCTTGATGGGTGGTGAGTTGAAGAAAAAGTGCACCTAATGAAATTTTGGGGTAATCTAAAGAGTGGTGGAAATTCTGGCCAAACAAAAGAATGGGCTGAAAGCTACAGTAGTTGTATTAAAAGTGCTTAGGAAGGTTAGTCACTATATCTAAAGATATCATACCCGTCCCTTAGCCTACGCTACAACCAAATGAAGACCTAATGGATATTAGACTGAATGGACTCGATTAGTAAAGTATTAACCTACGGGCAAGCTTATGGTGTATCTTTGTGTCATATTAATGTTCTTTCCGAGAGTGAGTGAATTCTTTATACTTTAAGTTCCTACTTGTTCTTAATACTACTATTGTGGAACTACTCTCGATTGTGCGATGTGAGGGCATGTGATTCATGATGGAGAGGTAAGTCTTGACCTCCGTGTAGAGTACTTTGATGAAGTAAGAATATGGCATGGCATGTGAGAGTCGCCGCTTGAGGCATAGATGTTACACAACTAGGTACAATGTTTGCAAAATGTTCGTGGTGTGATATCGTAGGGAAATTCTTGAGAAAATTAGGCCGATAGAGTATGGTTTTGTTGCTCGAGGACGAGCAACGGTTTAAGTGTGTGGTGTTGATACTAGGTGAATTAGACTATATTTTCACTCTTAATGAACCATACTTTAATGTGTTTTAAGTGCAAATAATGATAACAAAATGCTCCGATTAGTATTTTTATGCTTTGTAGGATATAATCTATGATGGGAGATACTTTGGAGCGTTTTGGAGTCAATTAAGGGAGTTTAAGGCCAATCGAGAAAAACCCGTGAGAAAAGAACAAGAAAAAGGTCAAGTTTGCTAGAAAAGAGCCCACCGCGACTGGAGCGCGGTGGGCAAGTCAGCGAGATTCAGAAAGTGTGTGATCCACCGCGGTCGCGCCGCGTTCCTGCCGCAGCCGCGGGCGAACGCTGAAAAGCCAGAAAACCTGAAGGACTAAAGTGCAAAACACGGGAATAAATTTCCTAAACCTATTTAAACACCATAAACTCTCCTAAGAGACAACTAATCTTGTTTTTTAGACTCAAGTAGGTGGCAAGAATCTTTGTGAGAAGACAAGCAAACATTAGAGTTTTTCTAATCTCTTTCTTTTATCTTTATTTTGAGAATTATGAATTTCTTTGGGTTTTTATTGTTCTTGAGCATGACTAGCTAACTTCTTTAATCTAAGGTTTTGGTGGAACCCGTTGAGGATGAACTTGTTGTTTATATAATATAGTTTCGTTTGGTTGTTAATCTCTATTTGTTCAACTACGTTCTTGTTGTAGTTGATTGAAGGATCCTCAATTAGCTGTGCCTATTTAGTACGTATCTACTTGAGAGAGAATGCATATTTAGGTAATTGTTTGAACAACATCACTCCCGGAGTATAGGAGAATCCATAACCGAGGGTTTAAAGGTTGGATTAGAGATAACGATACCCTGGGTGCAATCTAAAGTGAACTGTAATGCAATTTAGCTAGCGTAACTTGAGAGAGTGCGTATAGTAGATTATCATAATTACTTGAGAGAAATTTATGATAGCTAGAGTGTTCATGATTGATAGAGATAACTAAAACAAAGCAATAGTAATATACAACAAGGGATTCATCAACGGGGGAAACCATAACCTTAGACCTTTATCACATTTGTTTACACCTCAGCAGTAGTTAATCTTTAGTTTTATTGTTCTCGTTCATCTGTAGTAATAAAAATATCGGAAAGTAATATTCATAACTTTGGAAAAGTTGACTATTGAGAATCTAGTACTCTAACAATAACAATTGATACGTTAGTTCCCTGTGGGATTCGACTATGGGCTAAATACTCAGATTATATTTGCAAAGCCCACTTAGTCTTTTAATAGACATAGTTGAGCGTGATTAGTAGTCTTTCTGATAGTCGGGTCATTTTGAGAGTAATCTCTCCGATAATCGAGCCGCATTGAGAGTGATCTCTCCGATAGTCGGGCTACCTTGAGAGTAATCTTTCCGATATTCGGGCCGGGATGAGTACTCATCCCTTCACTCCCTAAAACACCCTTCTTCATGCGTGGATCATCTTGTTAAACAAGAACATATATCTATCTTGTTTGACCTACAAACAAAAACCAATAAAGGAAAAAAAGTACAAGAAAAGAAGAAGAAAATACCTTCGAGTCGTCAAAAATAGACTTGGAAGTAGCTTGCGAACGTTATTGATTCCAGTTGAAGGGAAATCATGTCCTATTTGTAGAGCCTCCAAAGATGCTAGTTAATAGATTAATACCGATTTGGGATAGCTATTCTAATTAGACTACTGAAGTGATTTAATATGTTGGCGGGGTAATTGCCAAATCCATTTTGAAATTGAACTTGCACATAGATTCCAGTTGCGTTACCTTTGGTTATCCTTTATCTAATCAAAGAATGAAATTGCCAAACCCATACGGATTTGGTTATCTTATACGGCTGGTCAACAACATTGAAGAAAAAAGGTATCTCCATTGTAATAATGATAATAATTACTATTGATAATTACAATGATTGAAGTCATTTTAATATTTAAGTGTGGACCAAACAACCAACAAGCTATCAACAGACGTGTAATAAATTTTACATTGATCCATTAACTGATTTGGCAAATAGGATTTACATATTATTATCAAGTTAATATTTCAAGTCTAGTCTTCAAAAGTTTAAAGACCTTGACAAGTCTTGAAGTAGAGGGCATTTGTAGGCATATAAATTTTATTGGAATTGAAACCGTAAAATAATTTGGTCTATATTTTAAATTCAAGATATATTAGTTCAAATAAATTTATTGGGAAAATATAAATGGATTAATTATAAGCACAATATATATGAACTAAATAAATAAGCTTTAATCTATTGGGCTAGTCCATTTAGTTGGGCTACGAATGATGAGTCCACTTCTTTAGGCCCAATATGTCATCTTCCTAGAGGCACAGTTTGGTGTCACATGTCAAATGACACGGCGCGTCAAGTCACACAGAAGAGCCAATATGATCATGTCACGTGTCAAATGTCATGGCACGCCAAGTCACACAGAAGAGACAATAGGATCATGCCACTGTCAAAATGACAAGGTATGCCAAGTCACATTAAAAGGCCAATGAAATCACGCCACATGTGCAAGTGACATGTTCTGGCCAATCAAATGTAGCTTTGTCAGGCTTTAATATGATTGGTCGGAAAGAGTTTGTTTTTATCATAACTCTTCCCTCCTACAACTATAAATAAGGGTCTTCATAACTCAGAAAGGACACTAGAAGTTATAACAAGAAGCAAGAGAGAGCTCGTGGATCAAACACCGCAAATTTATCTACAAGTTTCAAGCTTCAAGCATCAAGCATCAAGTTCAAGTTCAAGATATCAAGTTCAAGCTCAAGAAATCAAGTTCAAGCTCAAGAACGAAGAACAAGTCAAGATTCAAGGAGTACGAGTTCAAATCAAAGTTCGTGCTAGTCGAATTCAAGATCATCGTTCGTGGAATCAAATATAGATTCAAGATCAAACTCAAAGGCCCTTGAATTTATTTACTATTGGAAAGAAGAATCAGAGGATTCATAGAGATTGTACACTCAAATATTTGAAATCAAATACTACGATTGTTGCAATATTTTTCGGTCTTGATTTAATATTCTCGACGAGATTTATGGTCTAAAATCCCAAAAGATAATTATTTTTACAATTAAATTTTGTTTCAAATTATAATACGTTTCAGAAAAAACATAAAGTTATTTTCTTAATTCATCGTTATTGCTCAATTTAATGAAATGTAAATTGATTGAGATGTTTAAGGGAAAGATAGAAAGTAGTTTAGATAAATACTTTTATGATTGTGACATAAAAAGAAGTTCTTTAAGGAGTGACAAAAACGTTCAAGACAAAGACTATGAATCTGATGTGGTAGTGAATTGCAAATTATTCAGATAAATACTAGGTGGTGGTAGCCCGGGCTGTGCCCGGTCTCAAGGACCTTATTAGTTTTTGATTTAACATAAAGAACTTTTGTTTACATGTCGTGAAACAACGCCGGAAGAAATCTATATACAATTTGAATCAAATTGTTTCAAAACTTAGAATACAAATTGATTAACTTTTTAAGCTACATTAAAAAGTCAAATTGAAATGAAACTAATCAACAATATACAATATGGATATCTAAATCAAGATGTAGTTCTTGTTGCTGCAATTCTACCAGCTCCCTTATAGTTTCGCTTTCTTAGGAAGCAGAATGGTTTTGCCTTATGGCAAAGACAACAAGCTAATCTGGAAAATACAAAAGTAAAAAATGTCTTAGCACATGTGCGTAAATCATAATACAAATTATCAGAATGGAAAAAGCAGAATCTTCAGGAACATTCTAATATATTGTCTGTATTTTTCAGCAGAGTCTTTTTTCTTCTTCTTTTTTTCTTGTTGGGCAAGAGGATAACTACATTATAATGTCGTAATCAAATAAAATAGATTTACCTATTTCAACTTCTAGGAACAATGGCTTCCCAGTTAGTAGATCAAAGCCATAAAAGAGAGAATGACATTGTAGCACAAAAATGAGAAAACAGGATGGTGAGCAAATATCATTCAAGAAAGAGACTAGAGTTTAAATGTGATATGAAGCCATTCAAGAGTCACCTTATCCCTCAATACATGACATCTATGAGTAGCAAAAAAGTAGACCAACTTCAATTAATCCTAGGCATAAAATATGAGCAAGCCAATTTGGGAGCCTCTTCTTCTTTGTTTCACTGTGATTTAAAGGACTGTTGGAGAGTCCAAGAAATGAACTCTTCTCGCATGAGTAGAAGCCACAGAACAGAAACAAGATGAGAGCGCACAGACTTAGTTATATCCAAAAGAGAGACATTTGAACCAACATGAGTTCATGCGGTTAGTTGATTAGAAAAACTTGCAAAATCTATTTTTTGTTACCAAGAACTAAGTGCTAACAAAACTTCCCGTGAACAGAAAATATAAGAAGGTCCAGCATACAACAACAACAACAACCCAGTATAATTCCACAAGTGGGGTCTGGGGTAGTGTGTACGCAGACCTTACCCCTACCCTAGGGTAGAGCGGCTGTTTCCAATAGACCCTCGGCATCCTTCCCTCCAAGAACTCCCCACCTTGCTCTTGGGGTGACTCGAACTCACAACCTCTTGGTTGGAAGTGGAGGGTGCTCACCATCAGAGCAACCCACCCACCTTGTCTAGAAGGTCCAGCATACTTGTAATAAATTCTCATCAAAGAGCCCAGAACATAAGGAATATTTCTCTGTTGCTATTTGTTAGGTAAAGTTTAACATAGTACAACGACCAATGATCATATTTGACATTCTAGCTTTATGATTTTAGCACTTACATGTAAACTCTTAGAATAATTTTGGTAGAAATTATTATACTTAAAGAAAACATAATATAGATAGGTACAGAAAAGAACCGAATTATTATCTTCCTTGTTCACTTGTTCACTTTGTATAAGGAAGATGTCAAGCCAAAAGGACCAACCAATATACATGATTTAGCCCACAGAATGTTCAGATATAACATAGGACTTGACATGGATATATTTATAAAAAGAACTGAATTTACACCTGAGAAGTAGTCTAATTATTTAAATGTTGCCTAACAACAAATTCGCGAACAAAAATGTTGCAACAGTAGATCATTTGTTTATGTTAGAGTTAAGAGCTCATTCAATGTATTTTTCATAGTTCAGAGCTAAAGAAAGAATTAACAAAATTAGACAGAAACTATTTACCAGAAGGTTAGCTAAGACTATGGGGAGCTTGACCAGCTCAGCGTCACAAGCTATATCCACATGGGCTGCTCCCCCTGTAAGCACATGAAAGAGTTAGTCTTTAGTACAGGCAGTGAAATCAATAGACGAAGTATAAACTACGATATTCACTATGATGACAGTGAATTGTAACAATTACAATTCCTAGTTAATCCTTGGCAAGAGTGTTTTAGATTTTTAATTCTTCTAAAATTAAGTTTTCTATGAATATAGTACTTGCGCATAATTGTGATATTACAAAAAAATAAAAAGTATCTTCATAGTCGGCATCGTGTTGGATCGTAATCAGTTCCCTATGGTGCAAATATGTTAAATCGTCAGTTCAAATTTTTCCGAACAAAAGAGGTCAGAAGCGCCATATTCCAAGAATATTCATTCAGTCATTTGAGAGGTTCTTACTGGCACACTTGATATGGTTGGCTAACTCTTTTATATCTATGCAGTGATGCCATTCACAGGTAATCAAGATGAATTTTTTTGGCACAAAGTTAAAGAACCCAAAAGATTACTAAATATATTTGGCTGATTATACCAGATGAATATGATAATATTCCAAAAGTACTACATGATATAGAATAAAAAACATGAAGATTAAATAGTTCATCATTCTTTTATCAAGTATATAATGGGAACTCAACTGTTAAATAAATGCAAGTACAACCAAATTTTGACATCTCACCTCATATTCCATCTAAAAGAGAAAAGTGAACAAAATCAACCTCATATGTGAATGCTAAGACACAATGAATCCGGAAGTTATTGGCATAGCTCAATAACTAATTCCTACATGTGAATTAATAGCTTCAAGCTTTAAGTTGTCTTTTAATACATTTTTGGAAGCCAATTTTGAAATGTGATAGAACCTGTGGTAAATAGATAAGTAGAATCACGCGGTGTAGAGAGTTGTACATCTGTTGCACAAATAGAATTTAAATGAACAAACTAAGGAAATCCAGATTGTGCCATAGACAGATGGCCTGCACAATAAATTAAATGATGTCTTAGAAGAATCAAAGACTGAACCATAACTATCTACTCCAAGAGATGGACTGCCAAGGAGATGATTTTAGCATGAAAAAGAATATAGAAACTATCTTTGTTTGCAATTGATTGTAACCACAATATATCAAGCAAATAAACTTGCACTGCAAAGGCAAAGGCATAATCTGTTACCTATTTTCATTTTTAACACAAATG
Source organism: Nicotiana undulata (assembly GCA_005239495.1). NCBI lineage: Eukaryota > Viridiplantae > Streptophyta > Magnoliopsida > Solanales > Solanaceae > Nicotiana > Nicotiana undulata. Next base: position 73,830 of record ML242063.1, read on the forward strand.
GAAGAGCTTAATCTCAATAAAACTTCACAGCAACAAAGATAGACAGTGTCAATCGCAATTGATTCAAAAAATACAGTATATCAAGCAAAGAAGCTTCCACCGCAAGCACAAAAGCTCAATCGTGACAGCACATTCAATCCAAATATGATTAGATAGAGAAATTACCAATCCCAGCGGTTGAGAAAAAATGAATGAAATATGCACGGAGATCAGTGTTTGAATAGAAGGAGAAATTGCGGAAAAGAATTTTCATTTATTTGGAGTTTGGGGACATGCACATAAGTGGCCTCTCCGCTCTTGTCCATGCAATCCTCTATTTTGGACTCAATACGTCTTCCTTATTGCTATCGGAGTTCACATCCACATTGGCTAATCAGCTTACTCACTTAATTTGTTGTTTCCTTTCTGCTTGGGCCTTTCTTCGTTTTTTTTAGTTTATTGTTGTTTTCTCTTAATCCACTTCTGCTGATAATGTTATCTTCGCACTCTTTGTTACCGCAACTTACGAAATATCATAGTTGAAGCTTTTTTTGGTCAACCAAAGTAAATTGGGTTTAAGATCTCCCTAACAGAGTCCACAAATATTCAAAATTTCAGTCAGCCCTTTTTTCAAACACCTCTAATGCAAATTTTGCTGTATGTAAAATAACAAACTCCTATGCATTTTTACTGCAATTTGACAGAGTTAAAACAGGTGAAAATTAAGACTTAAACCAGGAAGAGAGAAAGCCTGAATGCGCAAATAGAGAGCGTAAAGGTTATGACCAAGTAGCTTAAAATTATAGATGAAGCAACTACTTTACCCAAGTTAAACAATTTTAACCCAGGAACACTCAATCAAAGCTCTAGTTTCACCTTCATCACTTCAAGATGCTACAGAACCTCCATTCAGAGGTCAACATAATTTTTGTTGAATGACTTAGTAGTAAGCAAATTTTTTTCTTAAAACCTAATCTTTAATAGGATATTGAATAAACAAAGAAACTGAAAAGATGAGAGTAGGAGATGTGTCTAACTAATATGCATGTCAAGTTTCCGACTAATAGAATACCTCAAATGTAGGATTCTCTCGTGTTTCAGATTTTGACACTGTTATAATAAAACTACATGATACTTTACTGAACTATCATTGTGCCACTATATTATTTTAAAATAACACAAAAGTACAAGTACTATCCAATAGACAAAAGCAGAATGAACCAGAACCAAATGCAAAACTTGTATCCCGCTGGCCTGCACTAAAAATATTATCAGTTCTAGATACATGAGATGTACGAACTCTCTTGATTCCTTCCTTTACGATTTCAGATCCTATTGGCTAAGAGATGTTCAAGACCGCGTTGTTATTGCCATTTGAACATGTTAATCAAAGAAGAGCGTTCAGAGGAAAATCAAAGCCCCACTATTGAAGTAGTAGAAGAGCAATAGCCTTTAAATACCTCAACTTCAGAGTTATTAGTATTACTTATATTTTATATTTTAACATGAAAAATATTATAGAATTAAATGTTCTTTAACCGGGCTATTATTGCTCATAGACTATATCAAGTTGAGATTGCACAAATAACACGTACTACTCAACAACATAAAAACAAAAGGAACAAAGGACACATGAAAAATTTATAACTTTTCAAAGATAGAAAAAGATAAAAATATCTTACCTGAAAAATAAAAAGGAAGAATATTCTATAAAGTTTATACTTCATTTTTGGCTCGATCATTTGCCGCGGCATTTAATCTGATTACAAATTAATATTGTTCAGTTCCTTTCAAATTATCCTGTTGCAAACATAAAAATTTAAAAAGTGAGAAGACTTGACACAAACTCGATTGTAGTTGCAATTTACTCTATAACATGACTGATATATTACATACGTGTAGCAATGGGTGGATACTTCATTCCTCACCAGGACTGCAAACCGGTGAAGTATAGTTTTGAAGCAATGCAACATTTTATAATTCCCAATTTGTCTTAAGAGACATTTGAAAAGATGCAAAGATACTACAGGAATAAATGTTAAAGTGCTAATACTCGAACCTACAAAGATCTACATAAATGCATTATGTAAGTGTAAGTGGAGTAAACACTACCTATCTAAATCGAAACTGAATGTCCCACAGATAATATATATAAAGACCGACATACTAGATGGTAAGAAGATTGAGAGTTTCAAATTCTAAACTATTGAAACCAATTAAGAAACAGTAGTAGACTTGATACAACAAGGGAAAAAAACCAGTTTACTTTCAAGATGTATATTTTTTCTTGAAGAAGTTTGGAGAATCCCATCATTGCGAATACGAAAAAGAAAAATATTGAAGCTCCATGATATATGTTGATGATATTATATATTATCCATAGCCTACTATTTTGGTGTAACTATGTTTTTAGTCGTAGAAAATATATGGTCCATAAGCTACAAAGCATTCTCTTGTAAGAAATTTTATTTATTGTTATTAAGTAAATCTTTAAATCAACTATGCCATGCCAATTACTTGCACTCTTCATCAACAATGTCCATAGTTTTCTAATCCTTTTTCAGAGCAAAGTGTCAAACACATATAGAACATGTCAAAGAAAATTAAACACTCAATTCCACAATTTTCTATTTTAAGTTGATTCAGAATATAATTTCAGAGACTAATACAATGGATGAGCATAGTAGCACATCTATATATAACATAGCAGAAACTCACAAAACAGAGAAACATACCGAATATTTTCATGATCGGCATTGTCATAGAGGCTAGTGCCAAAAAAATATAAATACGTGTTCAATCACTTATTCAGTAAATCCATCTTTAGAACCTTCTCCAGAAAATAAATAATTTCTCCTTTGCATTAGTTGGTTAAACAATGTTGATCAAAATATCAAAGAGGATAGCGAAATCATATTCAAAATTTAATTTTTTTAAGAAAGAGACAATTTGTCTTTCAAATTTGAAAGCAAAATAAAACAAAAATAATGTATTCTCTTACCTTGAGAATTGCTTGAGATAGAGAGAATACTGTTGTTGCAAAAATAATGTGAGCAACCTAATCAAATTAGAAAAGCAAAAACACATACCCGAAGCAGAAGAACATATTGCATGTGATATAGAACACATATCATCCAAGGTTCGTCAACAGAGCTACGGGTTTGATTGCCGCTATGCCCAAAAAATATCATACCCCATAATATCAGCATTGCCTTGAGCATTGAAACCAATTTCACACATGCATGTAGAGAATCCAACAAAAAACAACCCAAAAGCTTAAGATGTTCATAATTTTATTTTGAAAAAACAGAGAAAAAGCAAAGGAGATACCCATTTCGCTTGATACCTCAAATATTCAGTAAAACAGTTTAATTGTGGATTGATTAATTGGTAACAAAGACAAATTTTATAATGCATATAAATCCGGTACAATTAATGATATGCGTGTAAAAATTGAAGCAATTCAAAACAATACTGTAGAAAACTAACATATACTCACCAAATTATGCAATAAACAAAGAAAAGTTGCACAAATAACTCAGCGAACCAGAGAGCTCGCACCAAATTCAAATAGGACAAAGAGGGATAAACTATAAAAGATTTTACCAACAGATAATGCAAAAAGCAAGAAAGAAAGTGTTTTCCCCAAATCACGAGCTCACACTTGAAAGAGTGAAGACCAAGAATTTGAGAAAAATTGAAACAAAAGCAATAGAAGCATAAGTAAGGGTGGCAGGTGGGTCGGGCCTGGCCCGTGCCCGACCCGGGCCCGCGGGCTAAGCGAGCCGGCCCGTGAGCCGGGGCCGTTTAGCCCGGGCCGGGCCAAACTGGCCCAACGGTCATAATATTTTTAAAATCTAGTGGTTTGAGCCTTAAAATAGCCGTTTGATATTTTAAAAAATAGCCAAATGGCCCGCAAACTTTTTATAATTACACTTTTTCCCTTTTTTAATTATAAATACCCCCTCATTATTTCATTTTTACTCACAATCTCTCTCTAATTTTCTTCTATTATTGCTTATTTTATTATTGCAAATTGTGAAAATTTGTGAAGTTGGTGAATTGAAGTATTGAAAGTCTTCAAGTCTTCAACATTATACAATTTTCAAGAAGTTGTTCGTCAATTCGGTAAACTCGTTCCAACTCTGAAGTTTTAATATTATAGTTTTGTTTGTTTAATTTATTTTCCTTATAATTAATATGGACTTTTCTTTGAAAAACATGTTTGGTGGTAAGGGTAAGGGTAAATCTAAAATTGGTGAATCTAGTAGGCAAGTTACTACTCCTCCCCCGGCTCTCCGACGTAGATCTATTACCCGTCCTCCCCCATCTATTATTCTTGATAGTGATAACCCTTGTTTTCA
>ML242066.1:0-11046 GCA_005239495.1 Nicotiana undulata
AGCTGCGCAGGAAAAGCCCAAAGCCAATCCCAGGGAACAGTTAAGCTTCAATCGGTCTTTCTGCTCAATCCGTGCCACACAAAGGCAACACTACGTGACTCCGGATGCAATAAAGCTATTGTTGTTTCCATTCTCTGTGACAGGACCAACTCAGACTTGGCTCAATTCACTCCCCATAAATTCCATCACTACTTGGGAGGAATTAGTCAAGCAATTTGTGAACAAATTTCATCTACCCAACAAGACTGCTCAGTAAATTGATGAAATCTTGAGCTTCAGACAGAAGCCAACAGAAACATTGCAAGAGACGTGGGAACGATTCAAAGGGATGTTGGTTGTATGTCCGCACCATGGTATTCCTGAGCAGATGTTGGGGCAAAGGTTTTACATGGGTCTGGCGGATAGCTTGAAGGCTAATGTTGATGCTTCAGTAGGAGGAGCATTCTTGAGTAAAACATTCAGAGAAAGCAAAATTCTGCTCGACAAGATGGCACAAAATTCAGGATGGACAACCAGAAACGCTCCCATCACTCCTGTGGTCCACTTAGTGGCATTAGATCCAGCTAACTCTATTGCTAAAAATATCGCCACACTAATGACACAAATGAGCATCCTCACCAAAAAGGTGGAAGGGTCAAGTCAGAAATAGCAGGTACACATAGTTGATACAACCAATATCTTGCATTAGTCAGCCAATTGGTGGCCCGTGGAGTGCTGATGGTGATCACCAACATTATCCAGAAAACATAAATTATGTGTACAACTATGGGGGACAGAGATCAGGTGGTCAGAATTGGGATCAACGAAACCAACAATACATGCCAACCCTACATCAGCATAACAACAACAATAATCTGGGGGCCATGCGACCACAAGGCAATATGGTGCCTTACCAAAGGCAACATGGCTACAACCATCAGAATCAGCATCAGGGTTATTATCCACCCCAACAACAAATGACTGGGAGACAGGAAGATTGGTTTTCTAGACTCGAGGTAATGATACAACAGGTGATTGGGTCCAATGCAAAAATAAATGAAAGAGTAGATTCGCACGAGTCAACTATCAAGAATATTGAGGTCCAACTGGGTAAGATTTTTATGGAGTTGAATAATTGTCCTCATGGGACGTTACCTGCAGACACTCAGGTAAATCCAAAGGAGCAGGGCCCGAAGCAGCTAATGGCAATAAGTCTACGTAATGGTAGAGACCTAGACTTGGAGCAAGAGATTGCTCGCGAAAGCAGACCTACTGAAACACTTGTTCAAGTGCCTATTGAGGTAGATTATTCAACAGGGTTGACTGAGGTGACAATACAGCGTGCCCAAGAAGATGACAACAAATAAAAAGAGGCTGAGAAAGAAGCTGAGATAGAACGGGAACCGGTAGTGGAGGCAGTGCCTGAACAAGAGAAAAACCAAATCAAAGGAAAGAAGCGACCTCCAACACCATTCCCACAGAGGCTGGCCAACTATAAAAAGGATGAGCAATATAAGAAGTTCTTGGAAATGTTGAAGCAAATTCAGGTAAATATTCCATTGATTGATGTTTTAAAGGAGATGCATGGCTACGCGAAAATGATGAAGGACTTGATGTCCCGCAAGTTCGACTTCCAAGACTTGGCCATAGTTACTATAACTCAGACTTGCAGTGCTATTGTGACAAGACCCATTGCTGAGAAGTTGTCTAACCCAGGGAGTTTCACAATTCCTTGTACTATAGGTAACTTTGCATTTTCTAAGGCACTGTGATTTGGGGTCAAGCATAAATCTTATGCCCTTGGCTATCTATAAAAGGCTTGGGATTGGAAGAGCTAGACCCACGCCCATGTTATTGCAACTGGCTGACATGACAGTAAAGAGGCATTCCGGTATCCTTGATGACATGTTAGTGCAGGTAGGGAAATTTGTGTTCCCTGCAAATTTTGTCATTCTAGATTGTCGAATTGATGAGGATATTCCCATAATTTTGGGAAGATCATTCTTGGCCACGGGGAGAGCTCTAATTGACTGCGAAACTGGAGAGCTCAAGATGAGATTAAATGATGAGGAAATAACATTCAACGTGCAGAAATCTATGAGGCGACCACGTGAATTCGCCAATTGCTCTTTAATAGATGTCGTGGATGTAATCTTGGAAGAGGATGATGAGACTTTGAACATTGAGGATCCTCTAGCAGCTTGTATCATGAACCTAGATGAGGTTAATGGTGAAGATTGGTGGAATGTGTGCTTTCTCTTGAGGGCAAAGGTTTTTGGAAGAGACCATTCGAATTTGAGCCCCTTCACTTAGAGGAAAGGGAAACTCCTCCAGCCAAGCCATCCATAGAAGAACCACCAAAGTTGGAGCTGAAACCGCTGCCCGCCCATCTCAGGTATGCATTCTTAGGACCTAATTCCACATTACCTGTTATTATCTCATCTAGTTTGTTAGATGTGCAGGCAGAACAACTTTTGCAGGTGCTGACAGAGTGCAAGACTGCAATTGGGTGGACCATGGCAGATATCAAGGGGATCAGCCCGACCTTCTGTATGCATAAAATTCTACTGGAAGATGGTCACAAACCTTCCAGAGAACACCAAAGAAGGCTGAACCCCAATATGAAGGAAGTGGTGAAGAAAGAAATTATTAAGTGGTTAGATGCGAGAATCATATTCCCCATCTCTGATAGAAACTGGGTTAGCCCAGTGCAATGTGTACCAAAGAAGGGTGGAATGACGGTAGTGAAAAATTATAAAAATGAATTGATCTCTACACGAACTGTCACAGGCTGGCGAATATGTATGGATTATTGGAAGCTAAACTTAGCCACCCGGAAAGACCACTTTTCACTTCCATTCATTGATCAGATGCTAGACAGACTGGCAGGGAGGTCCCATTTTTGTTTTCTTGATGGGTACTCAGGGTACAATCAGATTTCTATTACACCAGAGACAGAGAGAAGACCTCATTCACTTGCCCCTATGGGATTTTTGCTTTTCGGAGAATGCCATTTGGCCTATGCAACGCGCCTGCCACATTCCAAACGTGCATGATGGCCATCTTCACGGACATGGTAGAGGAAATAATGGAGGTTTTCATGGATGATTTCTCAGTAGTGGGAAATTCGTTCGATGACTGCCTTAAAAATTTGAGGAGAGTGTTGAAGAGGTGTATAGAGACTAATCTGGTACTAAACTGGGAGAAGTGACATTTTATGGTACAAGAAGGTATAGTCTTGGGACACTTGGTATCGAGCAAAGGCATTGAGGTGGATCGCGCGAAAGTTGATGTGATAGCAAGACTTCCACCACCCACATCCGTCAAAGCAATCAGAAGTTTCCTCGGGCATGTCGGTTTCTACAAGAGATTTATAAAAGACTTTTCCAAAATTGCTAACCCCTTGTGTAAATTGCTAGAAAAAGATCACCATTTTGTGTTTTCTGATGATTGCAGGGTAGCATTTGAGGAATTGAAGAAGAGACTGGTCACAACACCTATCATTGTTCCCCCGACTAGGAGCAACCATTCGAGCTTATGTGTGATGCGAGTGACTATGCAGTGGTAGCAGTGCTAGGACAACGGAAAGATAAAATCATGCACCTAATTTACTACGCAAGTAGAACGTTGAGTGGAGCCTAGCTGAACTACACTGTGATTGAAAAGGAGATGCTGGCAGTAGTGTTTGACAAGTTCAGATCGTACCTGATAGGCTCGAAGGTAATTATCTATACTGATCATGTTGTTCACGGTACCTGATCGAGAAGAAAGAGTCAAAACCACGCCTGATTCATTGGGTGCTGCTGCTACAAGAGTTCGACTTGGAAATTCGTGACCGAGAGGGCACAAAAAATCAAGTAGTTGATCACTTGTCGAGACTGGAAGGAGCTGAAAAATCAGTTGAGATAGAAGATATTCTGGAAACCTTTCTAGACGAGCAGATAATCGCCACAAGCCTTGAGGGAGTGCCATGTTATGTAGACATTACAAACTACCTGGCGAGCGGTATAATTCCCTATGACCTTTCCTCTGTGCAAAAGAAAAAGTTTTACCGTGATTGTCGCATGTATTATTGGGATGAAGCTTATCTGTTTTGGATTTGTGTTGACAACATGATCCGGAGGTGTCTCCCCGAGATAGATCAATCTTCTGTTTTGCAGGCATGTCACGCATCGGCATATGGTGGACATTTCGGAGGAGTCAGGACAACCGCGAAAGTTCGGAAGCAGGCTTCTACTGGCCAACAGTGTTTAAGGATGCGCATTTGTGGGTAAAGGGTTGTGATGAATGATACCGAACCAGGAACATTTCTCGTCTCCATGAGATGCCCATGAACCCAATTTAGGAGGTCGAGGTGTTCGATGTATGGGGAATTGACTTCGTGGGTCCCTTCGTCAGTTCATATGTCAATAAGTACATACTTGTTGTTGTAGACTACGTGTCCAAATTGGTGGAAGCTGCAACACTCCCCACTAATGATGCAAGGATGGTGATTGGGTTTTTGAAGAAGAACATATTCACCCGTTTTGGCACCCCAAGGGCCATAATTAGTGACGGAGGCACCCATTTATGTAATCAAGCCTTCGAGAAGTTGCTATAGAAGTACAATGTACGTCAAAAAGTGGCAACTCCATATCATCCTCAGACAAGTAGGCAAGTAGAAGTGTCAAATAGAGAGATAAAGAGTGTGTTAACCAAAACCGTGAATGCCACAAGAACGGACTGGGCAAAAAAGTTAGATGATGCACTCTGGGCTTATAGAACTGCTTTCAAAACACCAATTGGCATGTCACCATATAAGTTGGTGTTTGGTAAGGCATGTCACTTGCCGGTGGATCTAGAGCATAGGGCTTGGTGGGCACTGAAACAGTTGAATCTAGACATGGATGTTGCGGGAACAAGTAGAGTCACATAGTTGCATGAACTGGATGAGTTACGCTATCTTGCTTTTGAGAGCACAAGATTGTACAAAGAGAGAATGAAGAGGTTGCATGACAAGAACATTATTGAGCAGAATTTCAAACCCAGAGATATGGTATTGATTTACAATTCAAGATTAAGGCTATTTCCGGGTAAACTAAAGTCACGATGGTCTGGACCATTTTGTGTGGTTGAAGTGCTCCCTTCAGGTGCTGTAGAGATTGCCGCAGAGAAAGACTCCCGCATGTTTAGAGTCAATGACTGAAACCTTATGTGGGCATGGATGAAGTAAAGGAAGTGTCAATGACCTATTTGACTGAGCGCCAGAGGTCGAGCGAACCTTAAATGCTCTCATCTGCGTCGTGTCGCGACGTTAAATCAAGCGCTTCTTGAGAGGCAACCCATGTTCTTCTTCTTTTTTTTTTTGTTGTTGTTGTACTTGATGTGTACGATACTAACCCATTTATTAGTGTACATGGAAAGATTAGTGCACCTTGGAAGAAGTCGGGGTCAGGAGCAAACTCCGGAAAGGTAAAAAGTTGAAGAAAACAATTTTTTTTGGAGTACCACACTGCGACCGCGGTCCGGGGCGCAGTAAAAAGGCCATGTTCTACGGGCCTGGGGCATGGTGAAATCTTAACACACTATTTTTCACCGTGACCACGGTCTCGAGCGCGGATCGGGCGCGGTGATTGAAAGGTTTCCTGCCCAGCGACCGCGACCGCGGTGCTGGGCATGGTCGGCAAGTAAGTAATTTTTTTTATATATATATTTTATTTCCTTTTTCTCTTCTAAAAACCCATTAACCTAAAAGTCTAAAACTACCCAAACCCCTCACTTTCCCCATTACCTCTCCCCTAACGCCTCTCCCTCTTCCCCTATATTTCTCTCATCCCAAATTTCTCTCTTTCTTCCTTCTATCTCAATTCTACAAGTGCATACCTCAATCCTTCAACACTCTCAAGTAAGTGCATGCCTTCTCCCTAATATCTCTTAATATTTTTCTTTTTTCTTTCTTTCTTTCTTTTCTCTTTGGTAGTGTAATTTCATATTTGTGTAAAGTTTTAGCATAAAATTTTCTTCTTTTTAGTTGGTAGTGTATAAAATGGTAGAAAATTGCATGACTTTGTTGTGTAGAAGTAGATTGTGGTGGGGATGAGTATGTGTAGCTATTGTGGTTGATTTGGGGAGGATTTATACCTCCAGGGCGTAGTTGTGCTAAATTGTAGACCCATGCACACTAGGTGTTTGTGGAATTGCCCCCAATGAGCTTTAAATGCTAATGTGACCATGGTGCTGGCGAAGTCTGAGTAACCGCCCTGGGTTCACACCACTCACATCCGTACTAATAGTGGCCCTTGTTTTTTCATGTACCATGAATCCATCAAGAAAAATACGTGCCACGGGTTCTTCAACCATTGGGCTAGGAGGTTCTTCGAGAGCTCGGGCACAGGCTAGCTCGAGCTAGTTCGATAGTAGCTGTTTTGTATATAAAGAAGATCAATACAGGTTTAATGAGAAGTCATCCAAGAAGCTTGTTCCCGAATAGCCCATTGACAGGGCAGCACTTCGGATTGAATGCCCGAACATATACAATAAATTGAGGAGACGTCAGCTAGACATCTTTTTTGATGAACCAGAGGAGGGCAATATGATGTTGGTACGAGAATTCTATGCCAATTTCCTGGAGCATGTTGATCGGGTTGTCACAGTGCACAACACCCGTGTGATGCTTCTCTTGAGGCCATCTGGCAAGTGTACAGGTTGCCCGTCTTCAATGGGGAGGACAACTTTTACCAGACATATCAGAAGAAGCCTGTCACTTGGAACCTCTTCGTCCGAACTATCTGTGTTCCTGGAAAGGATCTAATATGGGTCACTCCTAGAATCACCCTGAACTCCGCCTCTCTCACTTGGGAGGCAAAGTGTTGGCTGACAATCATCAACAACTGTCTGCTGCCATCAAGCAATACTACTGATATTAATGGGCCGAGGGAAGCGGCGATATGGTGTTTCGTGAATCACCATGATTTTGACGTGACCCGACTCATCCAGGACGAAATGTTCATTCGCTCAAAGGAGAAGAAGTATGGTTTCTACTTCCCTTCTCTAGTCACCAGGCTTTGTCAAGCGGTAAGAGTTCCCCAGAATCCCAATGTAGATGGGAAGGTGCAAGTAAAGCCCGCATTCAAGGAGAGAAAAATAATAGTTGGGAAAGACTCGGTGGCACCTGAAGTTCAGCACAATGATCCCTTGGTTGAGGCGGATGCTGCTGCTGCTGATGATGATGATAGTGATGAGGGGGCTATGCATGCCTCCACCCAACATGTGTAGATTGCTGATGAGGCAGGCCCATCACAGGCCCGCCGGAGTACCCGTTTGACAGCCTTGGAGCACGAAATGGCTGGACTGCACACTTTGGTCACTGACCTGGGTACAAGAGTTGATACTCTGGCTACTCAAAGTGCTAAGTCGGAGAAGAAGATAATGGGATGGCTACGGGCGCTAGCACTAGCATGTCACCTTGATCCTGGCACTGTCTCCGATCAGGATTGAGCACCAGGGAAGTCCCCTTACCTTACTCTGCTTTAATTTATTTGACATAGGGACATGCCAAGTTTTTAAGTGTGGGGTGGGGGATGATTTGTTGTTGTTGTATATTTGTATGTATTTGATTGGTATTTTGGTTTGTTAAACTAACTTCGACTTGGCCCGACGATGGACACCTCTCGACGAGTTTCTTGAGGGACTTAAGTCAAACAAAAAAAGATTTTGTCTTAATAGTAGTGTATCAACTCCCCCTTGGTTTTTCTTTAAACCACGATTCTTTTCCAAGGGTTTCATTTAAATCGGGTGTAGTTAGTTTTTTCTTTTTTAGTTTAGGAACTTCTAGGCGAGGGAAAGAATGGAAATAGGAGCCCCTAACTCCTTGGTACCTTGAATATAGATTACCTTAGTGTGACACTTAGGCTAATTAGTTGACTATAGCAAGAAATCCTTAAATGTGTGTTCTTGATTTGGCTTAAGTACCTTGAGCAGAGTGTCTGATGATCCAAACTGAATTGAGTCATGTGCCATGTGTAAGTGAGGCTTTGTGTATTATGTGCTAACATTCAATGCCTAGAACTTGCCTTGTGTGTTTACGAAGCGAAATGGTAGCCTTATTTGTTCTAGGAAGTGATATAGGTTGTTCTCTGTTGAACCTATCTATACCCACCTGATTGTATATACCATAGTTAACCGCTTTGCGCCTGTAATCATGTTTTCTTTGGCAACCACATTACAAGACTTATCCAATTTTTGAATGATCCATCTATTTGAACCCTATCACCTCTTATAAGCACTTGAACTGTGATGAATATGGAAAAGTTAAAGTGTGGGGTGGTTGGTTGGGATTTTGAGTGGAACTGAGAAAATACGAATACAGGTGCACGGTGTGACAATTAATACTAAAAGCCACCAGAATTGAAAAAAAAAAGAACGAGTTGTATTGTTTAAAGAATAAGTCTCCGATGGTGGTGGATTTTCAAAAAAGTATGCTTAAAGAAGTAGGGGGTATAACACATTGATGTAAAGGTGGAATGGTGGTTTGACAAAAGTGTGGGCTTAATTGTGAAAAATGTATTAAAGTGCTTAGGGAGGTGTAGTCACTCTTATATCCAAATGTATCATATCCGTCCCGCAGCCAACATTACAATCAAATAAAGTCCTACGTGATTCTAGACTGAATGAGCTTGATTAGTAGAGTAGTACACCACGGGCAGACTTATGGTGCGTTCTTATGGCACAGGAATGTTTTTCTGAGGGTGAGTGAAATCTTGCCTATTTGAAGTCCTCAGTTATATTGACTATGACATAAGTCTCTTTTGTGGTGAGTAGGAACTTGACTCATGAAAGAAAGGTAAGTCTGGACCTCTGACTGAGAGTAGGAGAGCCGGTTAGGGACATTGCGTGGCTAGAGAGAGAGTCCACTCTTGAGGTGTGGATGTTACGCTAGGGTAGTCTACCATTGTGTATTATTCTTGGTATGAGGAGTAGGGAAGATACCCGTGAGGATTAGGCCTGTAGAGTATGGTTTTGTTTCTCGAGGACTAGCAACGATTTTAAGTGTGGGGTGTTGATAATAGCCTATATTATGCAATGTAGATGTTGTTTATGCTCTAAATTAACCTTACTTTATTGATGTTTTGAATGCTAAAAGATAACAAAATGCTCTAGTTGAGATTTTTATTCTTCGCAGGAGTTACTCCGAGCTAGGAGGAAGATAAAAAGTGTTTTGAAGTCGAATTTGTACATACAAGGCCAATCGAGGATGGCCCGGATGAAAAAGAGCAAGAAAAGGAAAAAATTACATTGAAGTTCAGGACCGCGACCGCGGCCTGGAACACAGCTGGGACGCAGTCAGAAACAGTGAAGTGCAAAGCGACCACGGTCCAGTCCGCGGTTGGGACCGCGACCGCGGTAGTACGGGATGTTGCTAAGAAGTTTAGGGGCTAAAGTGTAAATCGCTGGAAAGTTAACCTAACCCTATATAGACCCAAAAACTCGCCCAAAGTTAGTTTCAAGCTTGTTTTAGACTCAATTGGAGGCAAGAACAAGTGAGAGGAGACCAAGTCATCTTTAGAGTTTTTCATTCTTCTTTCTTTTATCACTAATTGTGAATTATGAACCATCTTATTGCTTTATCTTATTTTAGTATGAGTAGCTAAACATCTAATCTATTTGATAGAACCTATTGAAGGATGAAATTCTTGCTATGTTAATATAAATTTGCCAAAGTTTAATCTCTATGTGTTCAACTACATGCTTGTTGTAGTTAATTGAATGACCCTCAATTAACTGTGCCTATTTAGTACTCCCTTCGTTCCAATTTATGTGAACATGTTTGACTGGGCACGGAGTTTAAGAAAAAATGAAGACTTTTGAAATTTGTGGTCCTAAATAATTCTAAAAGGGCCCCAGAGTATTTGTGTGGTTATAAAAGTTTCTCATTAAGGGTAGAATTGTAAGTTTAACCAAAATTGTTTCCAAATTTAGAAAAGGTTCATTCTTTTTGGAACGAACAAAAAAGGAAATAGGTTCATATAAACTGGAATGGAGGGAGTACGTATTACTCGGGAGAGAGTGCATATTTAGGTAGTTATTGAGCAACATCACTCCCGACGTATATGAGGGATCAATACCGAAGGGTTTAAAGGTGGGATTAGGGATAACGAAACCTTGGGTGCGATCTAAGTGAGTTGTAATTAAATCTAGCTAGCGTAACTGGGGAGAGTATGTCTAGTATATTGTCGTAATTACTCGGGAGAGATTTACGGCAGTCAGAGTGCTCATGATCGATAGAGAAGTTTAGAAAAAATTATACCAAACATAGCGGGAAGGGATTCCAACAATAGGGGAAATCATAACCTTAGATCATTCCAATTATTGTGTACAACCCGTTCTTAGTTAACTCTTAGTTATTATAGTTCCATTAAGTAATAATTAGTAGAAAACCAACCATTTGTTATTTAAATATCTTGGGATGTTGATTACGTGGAATTGTGTGGGTCTGATAGCAGTAATTGATAGGTTAACTCCATGTGAGATTCGATTCCGGACTTAATATACGGAATATATTTGCAGTGACCGCTTTGTCCTTTTTACAAGGCATAGTTGGGCGTGATCAAATTTTTAGCGTTGTTGCTGAGGAATTAACGGTGTTATCAATTACAGTTAAAAAAGAAGTGCAAAAAAAAAATCTTAGTGTAGTCAATTTACTTCACTTTCAATNGGGCGTGATCAAATTTTTAGCGTTGTTGCTGAGGAATTAACGGTGTTATCAATTACAGTTAAAAAAAAAACTTAGTGTGGTCAATTTACTTCACTTTCAATCAAATACATTGAAATTTTAACGTTTGTAATCTTGGGTTTTACAGGTGCATGCCTAGAAACTCCTCAAGAACTGGTGAAGTGTTTGAAGCATTATTAGATCCTGAGAAAGTTTTCAAGGCCTTAAATCGGGCAAGCAAGAAAATCAAATAACAACAAAACTCAACTGAACAACTTGCACCGGACATGGCAAATCTGGTAAACAACAGAGATAATGGGGATAACGTGGAGGACCCAAATGAGCAGGTGGTGGCGCCTCTTGTGCCAGAGGCTGCT
>ML242067.1:0-30594 GCA_005239495.1 Nicotiana undulata
TCATGCCTAATATTGCTGTCAAACTGATACATATATATTTTCCTTAAATAGGATTCTGAATTTGGTATTACTTATGTGATACATACTGCACTGTTCTTATACCATCAGTCTATATGGTTTCCTTTCCCTATTGGTATCCGTTTGAATATTGACTCCTTAATTAAAGTGAGTACTGATATTAATGTGATTCTAATTGATGTGCACTTCCATAATTTTGTTGAACTGTTATTTGTTCCTTTATTTGCTACTTATCTTCAAACTATATATATACCATACTCTTCCATTAAGCAGCACACGAACTAAACTGGTTCAATAGCTCTCTCTCACAACTAAAACTCTCTATTATCTCTTTTGTGCTACTTGCTATTACTCTAAGTTAGCCGGCTGCAAGCCAAGGCTAACTATTGCGCATCTCTTATTTCCTACTTTGTGTTACTGCTTTCACCTCACTGGTATGTCCTAATTCAAATTTTAGTTCTCAAACCAACATGTTTCTATTACTGTTTCAATTCATTGTGTTTCTGATATGCTTTTATTAATTATTTTGGTGTTCAACATTTAACTAAAATCCTGAACTCCATTCACATGTTAAGTTATACTTTATCTGTCATAACCAGCATGTCTTCATGTACTTGATACATGTTCTTATGTGAATCTATCTCTGCCTAGGTTTGTACATAATTTGATTAGGGCATACTATACTATCTTAAACTATTTCGTATTGTTATGTTAGTCTAATCCTATACTATGCTATACCCCAATTCCCTGAACCCCCTTAAGAGCTTCTATCATATACCTCTTTGTACTTCTGCATGTTATATGTTTATTACTCTGCACTTTATGTGTCCCCAAATCCCTCACTACATTGTTTGTATTTGTTAAACCTGCCTTGGTATACTATTCTGATCCTGAGATGAATGTGTTTTGAGTGTCTTACTCTTTGTCAAGCTGTTTTACTGAATAAAGTCCTTTTTTGCAAAACCCCCTTTTTTTAAAATCAGTCTTTCTTATGTAAAAACTGTTTTCCTACTCAACATCTCTTTCAAAACTATGTCAAGCACTCTCACTCTATTCTTAGACTTTCTTAAGTTCTGCCCCTTTGTTTGAGCATTGCTTTGGGACCCTTGAGATCCCTCTGAACTTTGACACACTAAGGATGGCCCTTCCACAGTGCACCTACTCTCTGCTGTGGCTATAAAATCTGGGTGTGACCACTGCCCGGGATTTCTTGAGGTCCTTAGGGAACTCTGACACACCCGGATTATGAGAAAGGCTATGAAACAATACTTGGCATTAAGGACATGGAGATCTGGGCCCATACTGCAGGCTCCCTATAGATAGCTTCTTATTTTCTATTTCAGTTATGTAATTCATATTCAATGGTCTGTAATAATTATTTGTAAAACAACTCCAGGGTTGGATAGTGAAAAAGGAGAGGGTACTATGTATGCTGTAGCGTAATCAAGGGTAGAGACCATGCTTCCTAGGTTTACTTTCTTCTGTGTGCAATAGACTCCATGTTTAGGTATAACATATGCAAACCATGCCGTGCATTAGATATCATGCTCCCTAGGTTCATATATATTGTTTTCTTTCAGCATTTCATCATTTGCTGCCCTCACTTAGAAAGCCTGTCTATAGGGTAAAAGATAATAAAATAAATTGCTATCATGTGATTCCGCCCATGTAAACATGTACTGAAACTCATTTAGAAATCCTGTATTAGGATAAATAATGTTAACATAAGCTGCAATCATGTCTCATTATGCTACAACCATGCTGCATACTTAGAAATCCTGCTTTAGGTAAACAACATTAAAACAAAAATATCATTTTTGCCTATTCTGAAACTGTGCATAATTTGATGTGCATTTAGAAATCCTATTTAAGTTATTCTTCATGTTGCTGCATTAGATATCATGTTCTAGGATCGCAGTCGCCTAAATTAACTTAGTCTAACTACTGAGTATGAAATAGTCACCCTGTGCTAACAACTAGCAATTAATTTCTACCTATTATGCCACACTTAGAACTGCATGCTCTTAGGTATAACAACCTAAACCTGTCAACAATTCTGAACAACTGTTGCATATGATCCCACACTTAGGCAAGCCTTAGGTAATCAACCATAGGAAATAAAACTGGAATTGTCTCTTAAGACTGTTTTTTAACTGTCAGCATTTTTAAAACAGTAGGCAAAACTGATTAGGACTTTCTCTATGAGTTATGCAATAAATCTGTCATCTTTGTTGTCACCACCATGTTTAGGATATGAATTTAACCCAGACCTATTTTGTTTGAGTTATGCTGATTCTGTGCATTATTTGTGGAGGTCTTTGAGCCCCTTTTATGTTTATGTGTTATCCCCTATCTGCAGTCCTATTTGTTTCTTTATGTGTCGCATTAGTATTTTACCTTTAAAATTGAGGGTCTGCCTAGAAACCCCCCCCCCCCCTATAGGATAGAAGTCCTAAACTCCTCCAAGACTAATGGGAATGGACGAGTAACAACATGCAATAGAGGTCGAGACCAACACTCACTTTAATTACCTTTACGGGGTGGGAAAGGGTAGATATGGACATGGTGACCGGTGCGTTAATACCACGTGTAGCCCCTCTTTGAGGAGTGTCATACCTGGTATGGCATTGATGTGATCCATATTATAAACAAACCTAGGATACATCTTTACTCCCATAAACATGCTTAGATCAAAATCTAGTTCTCCATCAACTATATGTGTACTTAGACTAAAACCCCCTATTATTTGAACCATATTTGTTTATTTTCTAATTGTACAAAATTCACAAAAGCTATTTGGCCGGGTACCACACTTGTGGATCCTGAGGGGTGCCTAACACCTTCCCCTTAGGATAATTTCAAGCCCTTACCATGTCTGTGGTTATCAAACTTAGTTGTAAATGAACCCCAATAGGCTCCCTAACGCACCTTAAAATCGTTAGGTGGAGACTCTTCAAATAAATAAACCCTTTTCCCAAAAGGAATGAGTTTTACCAACCAATGTCATAAACTCTTTCAAACCGGGCCCCAAAAGGAGTGCTTTGGGGAAAAATGCGGGCGCAGCAGCATGGCGACTATGCTGGGGATTTCAGGCTTTTACCTATTTCAAATTGCTTGGTGAATTTGTACCTCTTCCTATGTGCAATTACTTGTTTATTTCCTTTAAGCGTTTAATTTTTTTTCTCAATAGAAACTGACATCTCTTTCTGGTTTCCTTACTTTTTAAATTATAAAATGCTGTATTTACCGCTTTCATAATGTGCAAATACGTGACTACATATTTATTATTTATTGCATTATCCATGATCCAACATTCATACTTCACTCGTGCCAAACAAAATCCTATAGCAACGCTTGATGAGTGGTTGCGCCATTCCTATATCATTACCCCCTAAATTCTGAAAGGCTTATTTGCGGTAAAACTAGTCGATCAGCGGTGCAGTCGACGGTTCCGTACCTTTACCCCTTGAGTTGTCCGCCCAAGGGTACCAGTCTAAAACCCCATATAAACCTTACTCCATTATACTGTTGCATGCATCATGGTCAAACCTATCCATGCTAATGTGTTGTCCGCATAATAGCCTTTAAGATAGCCTTGTCCTAAGTCCACCGGGTTTCCATAAATCCCAACGAACACCGTCACGTTCTGTGCATTTATTTGGAGAACTAAATGGTTACATGCTAATTGTTGATGTTAAATAGTCGAATCTGGTGGGGGTAAGGGACTAACCTTGTTTACCTTGCAGAAATATGAGGCACGAAGTCCCCGGATTCGACATGGTCACCAACATCCACCCAAAATTGATGAGTTAGTGGGAAGATCTGCTTCTAGTGACAAAACCCTCGTCAAGAAATACCTAGGTAATCTACCATCTCTCCTGAATATCCAGCCTAACAACATGATGATAGAGGCTGCTACTCTATTCTGGGACTGTGAAAGGGCTGTCTTCCGCTTTGGGGACCTCGAAATGACACCCTTATTAGAGACAAGCATGAAGGAAGCAAGTCATACCAAGGGTCGACAAGATGTGCCATTTCCGGCTAACTTTCAAAATGATGATATATCTCACAAGTGCCACGCTCAACACATGTGGCACTGTAAGATCGTAATGGAGAAAGACACCATTGAGCAAGACAAATATCATGTCGGTTGCACCCCTTCCTATTCAGGTTGGTTAGAAGATAATTGGTATGGTCTAGACAAACCAGGGTTCGCCCGAGGCCACAGGATTATAGATGAAAAGGCCGAGGCACAAGTCAAATACAACCAGTTGCGCAAAAGGATCCGTGAATGCGAGAGCGAGCACCGCGAGATACACGAGTCCAACAAGAAGCTGATTGAGGATTGGAAAGACATGGCTATTAGTACCAACAAAAGGCTAGGGTACTTAGAGCGAGGCATAGTCGAGCTAGAAGGAAAATTCATCCAAAGGGTTGAAGATTGTCAAAAGGCTGAAGGGACCGAAGATGGACATATATCCAGAGCATACCTATTGCAGGGAATTCGCGAGTTGGGGAAGCTGTTCGAAGGAAGAAAGGATGTCGAGTCAGGGGAAGGTCCTTCTGGGACCAAGTAGATATGAATGTCTTTTTTACTTATTAATGTAATAAGTCCAATGGCCATTAGTGACCTTTATTTCTTTTTTATTTAGTGTCGTTTTGGGATTCGTCTATTTTCTATCAATGAAATGAGGCATTTAGCATTTTAAGTTCTCCAAATCAATTTGTCGCTAGGCCTACCTCAGGCACAAAGAGGTTCCCAAATTAGGACACGTTATACATTCTCGTACTATGTGTTTAAATACTACAATACTTTTTCATAATTCTTGCTAACTTGGATACCTTTGTGTTTTTGTTTAAGTTTTCTTTATTTTTATTATTCCCCTTCCCAAAAGTTAGTTCGCGCACTCTGGCATCATCATCTTATCTCACAAGATCCAGGGGCCCTCCACCCATTCCTCCTCCTAGTCCTCATAAAGTCAAAGGCAAAAAGAAAATGGAAGATTCAAGCAACATCAGAAAGGAAAACACGATTGAACGGGTAGAGGCCACTGATGGCCAGGGTATTCGGGTTCCGAACGAGAATATGTCACAGCTTGAACAGAAGTTGTTGAAGTTCCAAGAAGAGATTGATCAGGTTCGAAATTTGGCAAACCTGTAATTCACCCTCAGCGTCCCAGACGTCAACTTCCCCAACGCTCAAAATCCTACATCTCCCCAAAATATCCCAAAACAGCAGAATTATCCCGCACCTCACCATCACGCCACTCTACCAAAGAACCAATGTAACACCTGCCATACCCCAAATAACACTCCACTACTTATCCCAGAACCTCAGAACTCCACAAATGACCATGTCTACACCCATGCACCAGGCCACCATAACAATCCTATCTACGTGGAGACCATGCCACACTCCACTCCACCTATATCATACACACCTGAGTTTGATGAAAAGGATCTTCTTATCAGGAACTTGGTCGAGGAACTTAAGAAGCTGACCAGCCGGGTTCAAGGCGTTGAGGAAAGTAGGGGAATCGAAGGGTAAGGACCTCTGCAGACAACCTGGTGTCGAATTGCCTGAGGGGTACAAACCTCCTAAGTTCGAATTGTTTGATGGTACAGGTGATCCAAGGGTCCATCTGAGGACCTATTGTGACAAGCTGGTTGGAGTAGGGAAAAATGAAAGGATCTGCATGAAGCTGTTCATGAGGAGCTTGAAAGGAGATGCCTTGTCTTGGTACATCAGCCAAGATCCCAAGAAGTGCTCAAACTGGGTGAGCATGACATCTCACTTCATGGACAGGTTCAGATTTAATACAGAGAATGCACAAACGTGTTCTACATCCAGAATTTGAAGAAGAATCCCACGGAGACATTTTGCAAGTATGCTACTCGCTGGAGGTTTAAAGCAGCTAAGGTCAGACCCGCCTTAGAGGAGGAGAAAATGAACAAGCTCTTTGTCCAGGCTCAGGACCCGCAATACTATGAACAGTTGATGATGATTGAGAACTACAAGTTCTTCGACATCATAAAATTGGGTGAAAGGATTGAAGAAGGTATTAAAAGTGGTATGGTCACAAATTTCGAAGCCTTGCAAGCTACGAATAAGGCTTTACAGTCCGGTGGTGTGTCCAAGAAAAGGGACGTGGGAGCCGTGATGGTTGCACAGAGAACCAAATCTCCCATCAAATACCAAACTTACCCAACACCTCCACTCACATATCAACCAACCCCAAATTACCAAGCACACTCACCCTCATACCAAGCTCCGCCACCAACTTATCAATCATCTCCACCACCTACATATCAACCTGCTTCACACAGATACTCCCAACCCGCTCCTGTTTACCACACCGACAACTCTCAGCCATCCCATTATCAATCACCTCATGTACGCCAAAACGTCCCTATACCCCGACCTAATTTTGATCGCAGACCTCCAAAATAATATGCCGCCATCACGGAACCTATCGACCATCTATATGAGAAGCTATAGGCTACTGGTTATGTCACACCCATCACTGATGCAACCCCTGAGAATCCTTCTCATTGGGTTAACCCAAACAAGTAATGTGCATACCACTCCGGCATGAAAGAACACACCATCGACGAATGCCGTTCTTTGAAAGATAAGATAGAGTCCTTAATTGACAACAAGATCATTGTGGCGAAAGAATCTTCTCCAAACGTCTGCAACAATCCTCTTCCAGACCATAAGGTGAAGGTATCCACATGATTGAAATAGAAGATGACTGGGATCCCAAGGGATCAATCGGGTTGATCGTGGAAGGCGATGACCCAAAGAAACCGGCAATTACTCTCAATCCAATCATAGTCCAGATTCAGCCGGCTGAGGATGCCGAGGTAGACATGTTTGTGCCTCTTGAGTTTGAAACTGGGTCACCCTCAAAGACACCATCACCAATTGAGGTTGAATTCGTGTCTCCGGCAAATGCACCCGCACCGTTTGAAGTTGCAGTCTTTCCACCTAAGACACATATTCCGTTTGAAGTAAGGGTAGCCGCGCTGATCACAGTGGCGATGTCAACCATGCCACCCTTCTATACAAATGTTGTACCTTGGGACTATACAACCGAGGCAAGAAGGAAAGGCAAAGTCATGACTGAAGAGGCTACTGCAGCACAAGGTCCGGACGACCTTTGGAGGAAAGTACAGGCTAAGGGGTATTCGGTCATCGACCAGCTGAACAAGATGCCAGCACAGATATCCATTCTTTCCTTGCTGCAGAATTCTGAGACGCACAGGAGTGCTTTGCTAAAAGTGTTGAATGAAGCATATGTGCCGAACAATATCACTAGCGGGGAAATGGCCAATATTGTAGGCCAAGTGTTGGAAATCCATAAGATCACCTTTCATGAAGACGACTGCCACCTGAAGGGCTGGGTCACGACAAAGAACTACACATCACCGCACAGTGCGAAGACTATTTCATCACCAGAATGTTGATCCACGGAGGATCCAGTCTCAATATCTGTCCGTTGATAATGCTCAAGAAGCTGGGCAAAGAGATGCATGAGATAAAGGATGGAGGAATCAATGTAAAGGCTTTCGATGGTTCTCAGAGGTCCACTATTGGTGAGATCAATCTGTGTCTGCAAATGGGACCAACTTGGTTCGAGGTCGACTTCCAAGTAATAGATGTACCAGCGTCCTACAACTTGCTATTAGGACGACCATGGATCCATGCTGCTGGGGTCGTAACATCAACGTTGCATCAGGTAGTGAAGTTCGAATGGAATCACCAGGAAGTGATCATTCACGGCGATGGTAGAAACCCTATTTACAGTCGTCAAACTATTCCAGCAATCGAGGGCAGAAGGAAGCTAGGTGGAGAAACTTACCACCACATTGAACGCGTCAATGCCCTTGATAAAGACAAATGGTGGGATAGCAAAATCGAGAGTATATTGAGCTGGAGTGGGTACGAGCCTGGTAAAGGGCTCGGCAAGAACCTCCAAGGAATCTCCAAACCTATAAAGATCAAGAAACATGGCACCACTTTTTGTCTGGGGTACGAGCACACCTGGGTAGAATTCAATAGCTGGTCGCCACCATGGCGCGGTCCTTATTACCCACTGGAGCATCCGATACCGCGCCTGGGGTAGACTTTTCACCAGGCTGGCATTATTTATGGGATAGAGGAAGAGGAAGCACTTGCCGCATTAAGAAATTTATTCCTAGAGGACAATAACATGGACTGTTGTGTTATTCTCGAGGAGGAGGGGGAGGAAAGCCCTTCCATTCAGGCCGTAAGAAGAGGGGCATATCTCAAGAATTGGACCGTCAGAACAACCAAAGCCCGACGTGCCTCGGGGTAGCAAGGCTACAACAAGCATTGTTCATTGTTTCTCTTTACTAAATGATTTTCTTTTCGCATTTTTCAATTCCTGCAATAAGACCTTCGATGTTCAAAAAAATTATTCAATTTATCAAAAGCATTTTTAAATGAATCAATATTTATTGCTATCGTTTTTCTCTCATTACTTTGCCTATGCAACATTACTATTACCTGTCTTGATGAACCAATGACTGTGACATGCAACGAGGCAACGCAACAAATATACATTGATTCGGAAGCAGAGGATATACCCGACGAGATTGTAAAAGAAGTTGAGAATTTTGAGAACAGACCTAATTCCAACCTGGACGAGACCGAAATTGTCGACTTATGAGACTCAAAAAATGTCAAGCATCAGCATTCACCTGTCGCATTCAGAGAAGAAAGAATAAACATAATTTCTAAAGGAGTACGGGGACATATTCGCCTGGTCGTATGATGACATGACTGGTCTGAGTACATCTATTGTGGCTCACAAACTGCCAACCAATCCAATGTGTCCGTCGGTAAAGCAAAAGCTCAGAAAGTTCAAACCTGATATGAGCTAAAAAATCAAGGAAGAAGTCACCAAGAAAATCAACTCTAAGGTTCTCAGGGTAGTGGAATACCCGACATGGTTAGCCGACATTGTGCCAGTACCAAAGAAAGATGGGAAGGTCAGAGTCTGTGTCGACTACCGGGATCTCAACCAGGCTAGTCCGAAGGACGACTTCCCTTTGCCAAATATACACATCCTGATTGACAATTGTGCCAAGCATGAGCTACAGTCATTCGTGGATTGCTTAGTTTGTTACCATCAGATCTGGATGGACGAAGAAGATGCTGAGAAAACGACTTTCATTACTCCGTGGGGAGTATACTGCTACAAGATGATGCCGTTCGGCCTGAAAATGCAGGGGCCACCTATATGAGGGCTATGACCACTATCTTCCACGATATGATACACAAGAAGATCGAGGTATATGTGGATGATGTTATTATCAAATCCAAGAAAGCCACTGATCACATAGCAGACTTGAGGAAGATTTTCAATAAGTTGCGGAAATACAATCTGAAGCTAAATCCTGCGAAGTGTGCATTCGGGGTTCCTTCTGGTAAGCTGCTCGGATTCATTGTCAGCCGTCGAGGGATAGAACTGGATCTGTCAAAAGTCAAAGCCATTCAAGAATTACCATTGCCAAAGAATAAGAAAGACGTGATGAGTTTCTTGGGACGTCTCAACTACATCAGCCAGTTCATAGCACAATCTACAGTTATATGTGAGCTTATCTTCAAGATGCTGAAGAAGGATGTCGTGACCAAGTGGACCGATGATTGCCAAAGAGCCTTCGACAGAATTAAGGAGTACTTATCAACACCGCCAGCCTTGGTACCCCCCGAGTCGGGAGGACCTTTGCTACTCTACCTTGCAGTGTTAGATGGAGCTTTCGGCTGCGTTCTGGGGAAACACGATGAAACAGGAAGGAAGGAACACGCTATTTATTATCTCAGCAAGAAGTTCACTCCAAACGAGGCTCGGTATTCTCTACCAGAACGCACCTGCTGTGCTTTGACTTGGGTAGCCCAGAAGCTGAGGCACTACTTCTGTGCATACACAACATATCTTATATCAAGGATGGATCCCTTGGAATACATCTTTCAGAATCCCATGCCCACTGGCAAGCTGGCCAAGTGGAAAATACTACTAAGTGAGTTCGACATAATCTATGTGACTCAGAAAGCGGTCAAGGGACAAGCATTGGCGGACCATCTTGCTGAGAATCCCGTGGATGGAGAATACAAACCCCTAAAAACGTATTTTCCTGATGAAGAGGTATCATTCATAGGAGAAGATATCGCAAAATCCTATGACAGTTAGAGGCTGTTCTTCGATGGAGCGGCGACTTTCAAGGGAGTTGGCATTGGAGCCGTCCTAATATCAGAAACCGGTGAACATTATCCGGTATCCGCCAAACTCAGATTTTCCTGCACCAACAATATGGCTGAATATGAAGCCTGTATCTTAGGGCTCAAGATGGCCATTGACATGAACGTCCAGGAGTTGCTAGTGATTGGTGACTCAGATTTGCTGGTACATCAGGTACAAGGAGATTGGGCTACTAAGAACTCCAAGATACTGCCGTATCTACACCACGTACATGAATTAAGAAAGAGGTTCACGAAGATCGGCATGTCCTCAGAATCCAGAATGAGTTCGCCGATGCATTGGCTACTCTGTCATCTATGATTCAGCATCCAGACAATAATTTCATTGATCCTATTCCAGTGAAGATCCATAACCAACCTGCTTACTGTGCCCATGTCGAAGAAGAAGCGGACGGAGAACCTTGGTTTCATGACATCAAGGAATATTTGGCAAAAGGAGAGTACCCAGAGCTTGCAAATCTTACTCAGAAACGCACAGTTCGGCGACTGTCCAACAACTTCTTTCATAGCGGAGGACTCCTGTATAGGAGGACTCCCGATTTGGGACTATTAAGATGTGTCGACGCAAGGGAAGCATCCAAGCTACTAGAGGAAATTCATGCTGGGACCTGCGGCCCGCATATGAATGGGTTTGTCTTAGCAAAGAAGATACTCAGGGCTGGTTACTTTGGATGACTATGGAAACGGACTGCATCCAGTATGTTCAGAAATGCCACCGTTGTCAGGTACACGCAAATATGATAAAGGTGCCTCCAAACGAGCTTAATGCAACGAGCTCACCATGGCCGTTTGCCGCCTGGGGAATGAATGTCATTGGACCAATCGAGCCTACCACCTCCAACGGACACAGGTTCATCCTAGTAGCCATCGATTATTTCACCAAACGGGTCGAAGCAGCATCCTACAAAGCAGTAACTAAGAAAGTCGTGGCAGACTTTGTCCGCGACCGCATTGTTTGTCGATTCGGAATTCCAGAGTCGATCATCATCGACAATGGTTCCAATCTCAACAGTGACCTGATGAAAGCCATGTGTGAGACTTTCAAAATCAAACACAAGAATTCCACAGCCTACCGACCTAAGATGAATGGAGCTGTAGAGGCCGCCAACAAGAACATCAAGAAGATATTGAGGAAAAAGATAGAAAAGCACAGACAATGGCATGAGAAGTTATCATTCGCTCGACTAGGATATCGCACCACGGTCCGCACATCAACAAGGGCAACTCCCTATATGCTGGTTTATGGTACAGAAGCCGTTATTCCCGCCGAGGTAGAATTCCTTCCCGTAGGATCATACAAGAAGCTGAGCTCAACGATGCAGAGTGGGTAAGGAACTGTTATGAGCAACTAGCCCTCATAGACGGAAAAAGGATGAATGCAGTATGTCACGGTCTACTTTATCATAACAGAATGACCCGAGCCTTCAACAAGAGATTCAAGCCTAGACAGTTCACACCGGGGCGGCTGGTGTTAAAGAAAATCTTCCCATATCAAGATGAGGCCAAAGGGAAGTTCTCTCCCAACTGGAAAGGCACATACATGGTTCACCGAGTGCTGACAAGAGGAGCACTCATACTTGCAGAAATGGACGGAGAAGTCTGGCCAAAGCCAATCAATTCAGATGCAGTTAAGCGCTACAATCTGTAATCTTTATGCTTTCATTGTATGATGTAAACTGAACTACGCCTGACCTGATTCCCCTTTAAGACGAGATATGTAGGCAGTCCTATGGGTTCGGTCACAATTCAATAAAATTTCATTTTCCCCCGCAATTGGAAACTGGGGCAGAATTTTGAGGAGGACCCTCAAAATTCCGAAGTAAGTTCAGTCGATCGCCGCATGAGCAGCAGTCACAAACATCAACCCATCAAACTGGGGCAGAATTTTGAGGAGGACCCTCAAAATTTCCGTAGCGGGAGAGGTTGCAATGTCTCGAGCCACGTCATGATCGTTGGTTCATCTAAAAATTATTGTTTTTAATTAATTATGCATTATGTCATACTTTTACAAAATCGTACATACTTATTTTTGAAACAACTTTGTTTAGCAAACGCTACCCCAATTACAAACAGTATCATCAGATCAAGACGAACGAGTCAAGCAAAGCCAGCGGGGACACGAACTAACCCTCCCCTTACAGAACTCACGATTTTTCTTTGGATGCAGACACTAAGGTTGAAAAATCCCAAACATTGCTCAAACATTGTTCGAAGCCGTTGCACTTACCGACATTTATTATCAGCACAACAATGCTCCACAATCACGACACTCACATCAGCCACAATATCGCAACTTATTACTAGCTAAGAACTTCTACTATCGTTTGTTATTTAATTCTCTGCATAAGGCTACTATTCTGCCTTCCCTCTTGCATAAGGCTACCCTTCTGCCTTCCAACTTGCATAAGGCTACCTTTATGCCTTCCGAGACTAAGCACTGTCTCCATCTGCATTCTTTCATAAGGCTACCTTTCTGCCTTCCGAGACTAAGCACTGTCTCCATCTGCATCTTTGCATAAGGCTACCTTTCTGCCTTCCGAGACTAAGCACTGTCTCCATCTTCATTTTGCATAAGGCTACCTTTCTTCCTTCCGAGGTTAAGCTCTACCTCCCTTTGCATAAGGCTACCTTTCTGCCGTTCGAGACTAAGCACTGTCTCCATCTGCATTTTGCATAAGGCTACCTTTCTGCCTTCCAACTTGCATAAGGCTACCCGTCTGCCTTCCGAGGTTAAGCTCTACCTCCCGTGCATTTTCATTCTTGCATAAGGCTACCATTCTTCCTTCCGAGGTTAAGCTCTACCTCCCCTGTATTCGCATCTTGCATAAGGCTACTATTCTGCCTTCCAACCTGCATAAGTCTACCCTTATGCCTTCCAACTTGCATAAGGCTACCATTCTTCCATCCGAGACTAAGCACTGTATCCGTCTGCATAAGGCTACTTGTCTGCCTTCCGAGGCTAAACTCTGCCTCCAATTTACTTCTCGAGACTAAGCGTTGTCTCAAGCATTATTTACTTCACTTTCCTTTCGGGCTAAGCTCTGCCCTTTCAATACGCAAGACTAAGCTCTGTCTTGTCAGCATCATACTATTGCATTTCCATGGGCTGAAATATTGCCAACTTATCTGAAGACGTCATCGTTCAGAGGCATCATCTTCTTGGCCCTAGAACACCATGCCATGGCCTGAGTATCCTTTTCAATTTTTTCATATCATTATTCAAAGGCGGCATGGTTCGGAGGCACCATCTTCATAGCCCGAGAACATCATTTCATGGCCTACGAATCTTGCATCAAGCAATTCATGGACCAAGACATCATGGTCTGAGGATGTCATCCCTAACCGTCCGAAGATGGCATTCATAGTCAGACAGGAACTTGCATCATGTTTAAATTACGCACAATATACGCTTGTACTATCTATTTGCAGGTAATCTAGCAAGCAACGGCCGTCCTGGCAGGAGCGGTCCCGCTCCAATTCTCCTAACCATTCCCCTAAATCGTTTATTCGTCCAATCCTATATGTTGTGTCCGTTCTTGTAATTCTGCATCGGTATATCTCGTTGATGCCTCCGGAACTACATACGGCCTGATTCCTGTAAAATCAGGGATATGTAGGCAACTCAGAAACCAGGGTGTGGCCTAAATCTCTTCAAACCGTTTCGCTCGGTCAAAATTGGCCATCATATCTTTACCCGACAACTCTTCGATCCTTCCGGGGTAAAGAGGGGAAGCTGTTGACACTCAATTTTTCCCCAAATTATTTTAAAATTTGCATACATACCTTCATAATTAGTTTTTATAACCATCGGTATTTTTCCATAATGTTCCATATTTTTTATCAATTTATTTCTAATTTATTCGGTACTTTTATATTTAATAATTAATCATAAATTTCATTACAAATAATTTCAAAGAATGTCTTGGTTTAATATATCATTTTAGGTCCTATCAAGGCCAAACTATTTCACAAATTAGCTTAATTGGCATCATTTGGCTATAATTGTAATGGCTTTGCAATTATAGCCTACTTATACATTTTATGCTATTTTAAATCAATAATCAATCTTTTATATTTTTATACCAATTAATCATTTTACTTTCACCTATTTAGCCTTAATTTCATTTTATATAATTATTGGTTATTTTTATTAATTATTTATCTATTTTTAAATGGGTATTTAACAAGTAGATTTAAATTTCAGCCTAATCTACCCATACCCCAACCCAACTAAATTAGCCCAATAACCTAAGCCCAATTCTTAAACTACCCGACCCAATCCCCCATTTCAATCTGAGCCGTTCAAATCAACGACCCAGATTGAAACTTACCTAAATTAATCCTAAACGACTAACCCCCCCCCCCCCCTCCCTCCCCCTCTTTTTCACACCTCAATTTTTTTTAAAAAAAAAGTGCAAAACAAATTTTTTTNCTCATTTCCCCCCGTCTCTCATTCTCACAGATTCTCTCTGGTTCTCTCTAGGTTCTCTCTAGAACCTTCCACCTTCCCTCCTCTCTGCTGGACTCTGTCCATCTTCTCCTGCCACCTTCCTCGCGGGAAACCATGGCCTCTCACCAGATGCTAGCATATGTCTCCTCCTATGCCGGCTTGACACTACCTTGAGGTCCTCAAGTGAACCTGGAGCGTTCAACTCCCACCTATGGCCTTTCATGCGATTTTTCGGCCATCTCCGGCTGTTTGAGTAAGATCTATGACTTTCCGGCTAATACCGGTAATATTTTGGATTTTTCTTATCTTTTATGGTTTCTCTTTGAAACCCTAACTCTTAAAACCCTCCGATTCTTTTAGATCTATGATAGATCTGTGTATATTCTGAGCTATTTTGTTGTTTTTCTGAAAGATTCTCCGATTTTTCTCTAAAATGACTCTTCGTTTTCAAACTAGGGTTTCATGACCCCTTTTAAAATGATTTTCCTAAGATCTTTTCAAAGTTATCCTAGGGTTTCTACTGTGTTTTAGTGATTTATTTAAGTTTCTCTCTTTTATCTGAGTTGTTGTGCTGAAATCCCTAATTTTAGACCTAAACCCTAAGTCCCTGATTTTGTCTTTGATAATATTTGCATATGTGCTTGCGTCTCATGAGCTTTATGATTCTCTGAGATTTTGCCCTATGTTGTTCATCTATGTCTTTGATTTTTCTTGCTTTTCCGCGTACATCAATGATTACTCTGTATTTCATGTGAGTCCCTAATTTCGTATGATTTTTACTACCAGGGTTTTTGACTTCTCGCCTATTTAATTCGTGTTAATTGATGTTATTCTTAATCGAATCCCTGATTCCTTGGGATTAGTGTCTTTCACTGATCTCCTATGGTAATACATTACTGATTTTAACCTACGAGTTGTTTCCTTGCCTTAGTTTTGGTTGACTATGCTATCACACAGATTCTTATGTTGTTTCCTTAATTTGAACAATGTTGAACTTAGTCTCGATTGCATATTTGTCCTATGTGCTGAGGTTATTTCCTTGTGTGGTATTTTCCTTGATTAATGTTGATTTCCTATAATTAGGACCTCACTCAAGGATCCCCTTACTGATTTCCTGATTTTGATTTATCTCTTGCTTTATTCTCATGCCTAATATTGCTGTCAAACTGATACATATATATTTTCCTTAAATAGGATTCTTAATTTGGTATTACTTATGTGATACATACTGCACTGTTCTTATACCATCAGTCTATATGGTTTCCTTTCCCTATTGGTATCTGTTTGAATATTGACTCCTTAATTAAAGTGAGTACTGATATTAATGTGATTCTAATTGATGTGCACTTCCATAATTTTGTTGAACTGTTATTTGTTCCGTTATTTTCTACTTATCTTCAAACTATATATATACCATACTCTTCCATTAAGCATCACACGAACTAAACTGGTTCAATAGCTCTCTCTCACAACTAAAACTCTCTATTATCTCTTTTGTGCTACTTGCTATTACTCTAAGTTAGCCGGCTGCAAGCCAAGGCTAACTATTGCGCATCTCTTATTTCCTACTTTGTGTTACTGCTTTCACCTCACTGGTATGTCCTAATTCAAATTTCAGTTCCAAACCAGCATGTTTCTATTACTGTTGCAATTCATTGTGTTTCTGATATGCTTTATTTATTATTTTGGTCTTCAACATGTAACTAAAATTCTGAACTCCATTCACATGTTAAGTTATACTTTATCTGACATAACCAGCATGTCTTCATAGACTTGATACATGTTCTTATGTGAATCTCTCTACACCTAGGTTTGTACATTACTTTCATTAGGGCATACTATACTGTCTTAAACTATTTGGTACTGTTATGTTAGTCTAATTCTATACTATGCTATACCCCAATTCCCTGAATGTTTATTACTCTGTACTTTATGTGTCCCGCAATCCCTCACTACCTTGGTTGTGTTTGTAAAACATGCCTTGGTATACTGTTCTGATCCTGGGATGAATGTGTTTTGACTGTCTTACTCTTTGTCAAGTTGTTTTACTGAATAAAGTCTTTTTTTGCAAAACTCCCTTTTTTAAAAATCAGTGTTTCTTGTGTAAAAATTGTTTTCCTACTCAACATCTCTTTCAAAACTATGTCAAGCACTCTCACTTTATTCTTAGACTTTCTTAAGTTTTGCCCCTTTGTGTGAGCATTGCTTTGGGACCCTTGAGCTCCCTCTGAACTTTGACACACTAAGGATGGCCCTTCCACACTACACCTACTCTCTACTGTGGCTATGAAATATGGGTGTGACCACTGGCCGGGATTCCTTGAGGTCCTTAGGGAACTCTGACACACCCGGATTTTGAGAAAGGCTTTGAAACAATACTTGGCATTAAGGACATGGAGATCTGAGCCTATACTGCAGGCTCCCTGTAGATACCTTCTTATTTTCTATTTTAGTTATGTAATTCATATTCAATGGTGTGTAATAATTATTTGTAAAACAACTCCGGGGTTAGATAGTGAAAAAGTAGAGGGTACTATGTATGTTGTAGCGTAATCAAGGGTAGAAACCATGCTTCCTAGGTTTACTTTCTTCTGTGTGCAATAGACTCCATGTTTAGGTATAACATATGCAAATCATGACGTGCATTAGATATCATGCTCCCTAGGTTCATATATACTATTTTCTTTCAGCATTTCATCATTTGCTGCCCTCACTTAGAAATTTTGTCTATAGGGTAAAAAATAATAAAATAAATTGCTATCATGTGATTCTGCCCATATAAACATGTCCTGAAACTCATTTAGAAATCCTGTCTTAGGATAAATAATGTTAACATAAGCTGCAATCATGTCTCATTATGCTACAACTATGCTGCATACTTAGAAATCCTGCTTTAGGTAAACAACATTAAAACAAAAATATCATTTTTGCCTATTCTGAAATTGTGCATAATTTGATGTGCATTTAGAAATCCTATTTAAGTTATTCTGCATGTTGCTGTATTAGATATCATGTTCTAGGATCGCAGTCGCCTAATTAAACTTAGTCTAACTACTGAGTATGAAATAGTCACCCTGTGCTAACAACTGGCAATTAATTTCTACCTATTATGCCACACTTAGAACTGCATGCTCTTAGGTATAACAACCTAAAACTGTCAACAATTCTGAACAACTGTTGCATATGATCTCACGCTTAGGCAAGCCTTAGGTAATCATCAATAAGAAATAAAACTGGAATTGTCTCTTAAGACTGTTGTTTAACTGTCAGCATGTTTAAAACCAGTAGGCAAAACTGATTAGGACTTCCTCTCTAAGTTATGCAATAAATCTGTCATCTCTGTTGTCACCACTTAGATACCATGTTTAGGATATGAATTTAACTCGGACCTAAATTGTGTTTGAGTCATGTTGATTCTGTGCATTATTTGTGGAGGTCTTTGATCCCCTTTTCTGTTTATGTGTTATCCCCTATCTGCAGTCCTATTTGTTTCTTTATGTGTCGCATTAGTATTTTACCTTTAAAACTGAGGGTCTGCCTAGAANAATGGGAAGGGACAGGTAACAACATGCAATAGAGGTCGAGACCAACACTCACTTTAATTACCTTTACGGGGTGGGAAATGGTAGATATGGACACGATGACCGGTGCATTAATACCACGTGTAGCCCCTCTTCGAGGAGTGATACCGGGTATTGCATTGATGTGATCCATATTATAAACAAACCTAGGATACCCCTTTACTCCCATAAATATGCTTAGATCAAAATCTAGTTCTCCATCAACTGTATGTGTACTTAGACTAAAACACCCTATTATTTGAACAATATTTGTTTATTTGCTAATTGTACAAAATTCACAAAAGCTATTTGGCCGGGAACCACACTTGTGGATCCTGAGGGGTGCCTAACACCTTCCCCTTAGGATAAGTTCAATCCCTTACCTTGTCTCTGGTTATAAAACTTAGTTGTAAATGAACCCCAATAGGTTCCCTAACGCACCTTAAAATCGTTAGGTGGCGACTCTTCAAATAAATAAACCCCTTTCCCAAAAGGAATGAGTTGTCCCAACCAATGTCATAAACCCTTTCATACCGGGCCCTGAAAGGAGTGCTTTGGGGAAAAATGGGGGCGCGACACTAATTTCAGTATTAAGAAATATGGGTGATAAGGTTAGATGGCCCAAAGAAATGAGGTCGAACCCAAATAGAAGGAACCTAGATTTCTGGTGTGAATTCCATAATGATCATGGACATAGAACTACAAATTGCAGATTTTTGCAAGGTGAGGTAGAACAATTATTGAAATAAGGCTACTTAACAGAATTGTTTAGTGAAAAATGTAAGCAGGCATATATGAAGAACATGCAGGAGCCCCCGAAACCACAATCTCCAAAATGAACCGTCAACGTAATACATGGAGGTGAAGAAGTAAACGGAGTGGTATGCAAAAGAACCACAAAGTTCACCATTACACACGGGAAACGGGTTCGTTAAAACTCGGAAGCAGACAATATAACCTTTGATGATGCAGATATCAGTGGATTAATTCTTCCTCACAACGACGCTCTAGTAATATCTTCACTTATATCATGACACTAACGTAAAAAGAGTGTTGATTGATCCAGGTAGCTCAGTCAATATTATTTTACTAAGAGTCGTTGAAGAAATGCTATTGGGGAATCAAGTAATCCCAAAGGCGCAAGCTATATCAGGGTTTGATAACTCTACAGTTATAACAAAAGGGGAAATTAAACTTAGCACTTATGTTGAGGGAGTAATCAAAAATACCAGGTTCCAAGCCATCGATATTGATATGGCCTATAACGTAATCACGGGAAGGCCATGGATCCACGACATGAAAGCAATACCATCCACCTTGCATCAGATAATTAAATTCCCTTCAGAATGGGGAATTCAACAGATTAGAGGCGATCAACAAACCGCGAGAAATATACATTCTTTGGTACACTACAACAAAAAAGTAGAGGTGGAAGAGTCAAAAGATAAGGAAATCTCCCAAGCAGAAAATATTGCCCAAATAGGTATGGAAGAAATTACTACTCAAATCGGTACGGAAGATATTATTGCTAAAACATGTACGTAAGAAGATGACCATGAGAAGGTGAATCAAGTCACCACAGAAGAGGCACTGAATCATACAGATGTAGATACCAGACCTGATGTCATTCAGGAACCAAAGGAAGATGAACACATCAAAACAACCACAGAAGAACTCGAAGCTGTCCCATTGTTCGAACAAAATCCCGAACAGAAAGTTTACATAGGCACGAGGCTCAGCCCAGGCCGAAGAGGTAAACTAATTGATTATGTAAAAGCTAACATAGATTGCTTTGCATGGTCCCATTCAGACATGACAGGTATACCTCCAGAAGTGGTGACTCATAAGCTAAATGAAGATTCATCATTCGTACCTGTTAAGCAGAAGAAAAGAAAGCAAGGACCATTCAAGAACCAAGTGATTGACGAAGAGGTACAAAAACTCTTGAAGATTGGTTCAATACGCGAGGTAACATACCCTAACTTGTTAGCTAACACTGTAAAGGTTCCTAAAAAGAATGGTAAATGGAGAGTATGTGTAGATTACACTGATTTAAATAAAGCATGCTCCAAAGATTCATTTCCATTACCACATATAGATCAAATGATTGATGCCACCGCAGGTCATGAATTGTTAAGCTTTCTAGATGCGTACTCTGGTTATAATCAGATTAAAATGGATCCCTCAAACGAGGAAAAAACTTCCTTTATCACAAACAAGTGGACTTATTGTTACAAAGTCATGCCTTTTGGCTTGAAAAATGCTGG
The DNA here is from genome assembly GCA_005239495.1 of Nicotiana undulata. Taxonomy (NCBI): domain Eukaryota; kingdom Viridiplantae; phylum Streptophyta; class Magnoliopsida; order Solanales; family Solanaceae; genus Nicotiana; species Nicotiana undulata. The sequence goes on from ML242067.1 coordinate 20,584, forward strand.
AGCCACGTATCAGAGACTAGTGACCAAGATGTTCCAGGAACATCTGGGAAAGACAATAAAAGTTTACATCGATGATATGTTGGTAAAATCAACACACGCGGAGGATCATTTCCAGCACCTCTCTATTACCTTAGAAATTTTACGCAGGTATAATATGAAATTGAATCCAGAAAAATGCGCCTTTGGCGTAGAATCAGGTAAATTTTTGGGTTTCCTTGTATCAAATAGTGGAATAGAGGTAAATCCTGCTCAAATTAAAGCTATAGAGGAAATACCTTATATACTTACGAACAAAAAAGAAGTTCAAAGACTACTGGCAGATTGCAGCTTTAGGAAAAAAAATTTCCAGGTCTTCGGAGAAGAGCTTTAAGTTCTTAAAAAGCATAATCAGTTCGAATGGACTGAGGAATGTCGACAGGCTCTCAAAGATTTGAAGGCTTATCTGTCAAACCTCCCGTTGCTATCAAAGCCAAAGGAGGGGGAAAAGTTGTATATCTATCTTGCCGCTGCAGAAATTACCGTAAGTGCAGTACTGGTAAGGGAAGACAGAGGTAAACAATCTCCCATTTGTTATGTAAGCAATACTTTATTAGATGCTGAAACTAGATACCCACATCTAGAAAAATTAGCCTTGGCTCTAATCATGGTAGCCAGGAAATTAAGACCATATTTTCAATGCCATCCAATCACTGTCGCGACTTCGTATCCATTAAGGAATATTATGCATAAATAGGAATTATCTGGAAGACTAGCTAAATGGGCTATAGAATTAAGCGAGCATGACATAGTATATCAGCCTACGACTGCAATAAAGTCTCAAATTCTAACTGATTTCGTCGCTGATTTTAATAATAACATCATCCCTGAAGTAGGAAAAGAGTTACAACTCTTTAAAGGGACTAATGCAGGCATATGGACCCTGTTCACTGACGACTCTTCCAATATAAAAGGAGCCGACTTAGGCATAGTCTTAATACCACCCAGGGGTGAAAAGACACGGCAAGCTATTAAATGTTATCCCATAACTAACAATTAAGCAGAGTACAAAGTTGTCATTGCTGGACTTGAACTAGCATGAGAACTCTCAATTGAGCAGATCGAGATTAAAAGTGACTCCCAGCTGGTAGTAAATCAGATGTAGGGGACTTATATTGCTCGAGAGACTCGGATGCAACAATATCAGTAAAAGGCACGAGATCTCGTAAGGCAGTTGAAAACATGGAAGGTTACACAAATACCTAGAGAGAAAAATGCAGAAGCGGATGCATTAGCTAACCTCGCAGCTATTATATAAGTAAAAAATAAAGACAATGCAATTGTCGTCCACCTATTTCATTCAGCGATTGACCAAGACAAAAATGAGGTAATTTTTAACAATTTAACCTGGGATTGGAGAAACGAAATTTTAAATTTTTTGCAGAATGGAACCGTACCTGAATGTAACGACCCGACCGGTCTTTTTGAGATCCAGCACGTCGTTCAGCAGTTGGGAGTCATGAACAACTTCATTTCGGTTATTGTGACTTGTGTGTATTGTCAGAGATGAAATTCAGGAGGTTCGGAGTTAAATTGAAAGGAACATTCTCATTTCAGAAGCCTTAAGTTGAAGAAATTGAGTAAGACTGGCATTTTGAGTAAACGACCTCGGAATCAGGATCCGAAGGTTCCAGCAGCTCGTATGGTGATTTCGGACTTGGGCGTATGTCCGTATCGGGATTTGGATAACCCAAGAGCGTTTCGGTGTATATTATGGAAGCCAGCATTTTTGAAGAAATTTCCTAAGTTTGGCTTGATGCGCATTTAAATGATATTGATGTCCGTTTGGGATTCCGAGTCTGGGAATAGCTCCGATTGTGATTCTAGAGTTGGGAGCGCGATCGGAAGTGAATTCGGATGTCCGGAGGTCATTTTGAAGTCATTTGGCTAAAGATAGAAATTTGAAGGTTTTTTAGAAGTTTGACCGAGATTTTGACTTTTTGATATTGGGGTCGGATTCCAATTCCGAAAGTTGGAGCAGGTCCGTAATATCGAATATGACTTGTGTGCAAAATTTGAGGTCAAACGGACGTGATTTGATAGGTTTCGGCATCGGATGTGAAAGTTGGATTTTTCAAAGTTCATAAAGTTGAATTTTAGTGCGATTCGTGATTTTGGCGTTGTTTGATGTGATTTGAAGCTTCAAACAAGTTTGTGGGATGTTGTGGGACTGAGTCGTGTGATTGGACGGGGTCGCGGGGGGTCTCGGGTGTGTTTCGGGGTGGTTTCGGGCAATTTTTCTCTACTTTGTTGTTGTTGTCATCTGATGTTTCTGGTGTGCTGTGCGATCGCATCCCTTGTAGTGCGATCGCAGAGGAGAAAATGGGAGGGGTGATTTTTTGTCTGTGCGATCGTGGCCTCAGTGGCGCGATCGCGGAGAAGGATTTGGAGGGAGCTGGAAAAAGGCCTGTGCAATCGCAGGCATGCGTGTGCGATCGCATAGAAGAAATGTTCTGCTGCACTGACTCGACTTCGGAGGCTCATATCTCGCAATCTATAAGGAATTTTGAGATTATGGAAAAATAAAAGTTGTAGTCCTTTGTGTCTAGTTTCTAGAAATATAAACCATTTAGCATTTGAATTAGTGTATAAAAAGATATGGCTGTTACACCACAGGGTGTCCGGAAAGATGAAGAACAAATTTGTGTTGCACAGGGCTGACTTTGGCAGATTATGTCTCGAAATATATAAGAAATTGGGAGATGACCAACACATGAAAGTTATATATCTTTATGTCTAGTTTTCAGAACATTAAACCATTTGTCATTTGAAGTTTTGTGCAAAAGGTTATGACTAGTCTACTAGAGGCTGTCCGGGAGGCTGGGCATTTGTTCTCCGTGATCGCACAGAGAAAATTTTGGGCTGGAAAATTGTACTCCGCGATCGCGAAGCATTTTCCGCGATCGCACTGAGTAAATACCTGGGCAAAATGTTTAAAAAACGGGATTTTGGCCATTTCACAATTCCTTCACTTGGTTGGGGCGATTTTGGAGGATTCCATAGGGTGATTTTCATCAAGCATCAAGAGGTAAGATATTTCTACTTATTTCCGAGTTACATACAATATTATTACACGGATTTAACATGAAAATTTGTGGGAAAATTGGGAATTTTTAAGAAAACCTAGAAATTTGGTAAATTGGATTTTAGCCACGAATTGGGCATGAATATTTGAGTAAATTGTATATTTGAACTAGTAAAGCTATGGGTAGAGTTTATCTTCAAGAAATTTCGGAATCCGGGCACGTGGGTCCCAGGGAATTTTGGTCATTTCACTGAGCGGAGTTGGGAAATTATATAATCTGAATTTTTAGCAAACGATTGAGTATATTTTCATTGGTTTATCATCATTTGGGTAGTTTTGGAGCGTTGTGCATCCATTGGAGTCGTCATAGAGGCTTGGAAGCCGGGTATGGATCTTCGGAGCGAGGTGAGTCTCCTTTCTAACCTTGTAAGAGGGAACTGTCTCCATAGGTGTTCTACATGCTGTATGTAATTGTTTGTGGGGGTTACGTACACACCAAGTGACGAGAGCCCGTACGTAGCGGCTATTATTGTTATGTCCGGGTAGTTATGCCCCACATCATGCCTTGTGTTCTTCTTGTGAAACTGTATGTTATGAAATCCTGCTATGTGTAGTTTTGCTCCTCTGAGATTTATGGAATTTAAAAAAAAAATGAAAAGAATTGTTTTACGGAAAATAATATGAAAGGGGTTGTTTTACGGGAAGTAATATGAAAGAAATTGTTTATGGAAAGTATTATGAAAAGGAAAGAATATTGTGTGTGCATTTGACCGCTTCGAAATTTACATTCCGCGAGCGATGTGTGATTTTCCCCACTCTTATATTTGTAAAATATATGGGATCGGGCCGTACGCCACAACGGAGTTGAAAAGTATTTGTAATATATATGGGATCGGGCCGTACGCCACGACGGAGTTGAAAAGTAATTGTAATATATATGGGATCGGGCCGTACGCCATGGCGGATTTGAGAGGTATTCGTATACATTTATGGGAGCGGGTCGTACGCCACATCGGATTTAAAGATACATTTATGGGAGCGGGCCGTACGCCACGACAGATTTAAAGAAAGGAAATTACTTATTTACTTATTTTCAGAATTTATTTGGATTTCAGTGCCTTATAAATATTTGCTGCTTAACTGCCTTCACATGTCTACTGCTTTCAGCATATTCTGTCCTATTTATATTGTTGGACCTTAGTGGGTTTCAAGTAGACCTCTCGTCACTACTTCTTCGAGGTTAGGCGGGATACTCACTGGGTACATATATGTATATGTACTCGTGCTACACTTTCTGTGCATTTTGTTGCACAGGTATCTTCATAGTTCAGCGATTGATTTGGAGACTTGCTCGGGCTGCATTCATCCGGAGGCGTTCCGCAGTTGACAGAGTCTCCTTCTTTCTATATCTTTACATTGTATCTCTATTGCTTTTGTCCCATTTATTTCTCGGACAAGAGTTGTATAATTGTATAAATTCTTATAAACTGCTCATGTACTTGTGTCACCGGGTTCTGGGGATTTGTTGAGTCTTGTTTGATTGAATTAAATGGATTTCCTATCGTGATTAATTTACAAAAGTTTATTTATTTGATTATGAAAAGAAATAAAGGCAACGATTCCGAAATTGTTAAACAAGATGGTATTTCAACTGATTAAGGGGTTGGCTTCGTGACACTGAAGACAAAAAAGCAGCTCAAGCGCTTTGCCGAAAAGCTGCAAGGTACTGCCTCATTCGCAATTCTCTATACCGCAAAATGTTCGGAGGTCCCCTAGCGAAATGCCTCGGACCAAATCAAACAAAAATCGTGATGAAGGAAGTACACGAAGGGCACTGTGGAAATCATGCAGGGGCGATATCTTAAGTAAAAACCCTAATCAGAGCAGTGTACTATTGGCCCAAGATGGAAAAAGAGGATGAAAGCTTCGTAACTAAATGCGACAAATGCCAACGATTTGCTAACAACATGCATCGGCCGACAGAGCTATTACATCCAGTGATATCGCCATGGCCATTCATGAAATGAGGGATGGACATAGTAGGACCCCTTCCCTCAGCTAAAGGAAAGGTACGGTTCTTTCTCGTGTTAACTGACTATTTCATAAAATGGGTAGAGGCAGAAGCTTTCAAACAGGTGCGAGAAAAAGAAGTAAAAATCTTCATATGGAGAAATATAATATGTCGATTTGGGATACCGAAGGAGATCGTATGTGATAATGGCCCACAGTTCGTAGGCTCGCAAATCACAGAATTCCTCGAAAGCTGGCAAATCAAATGAATTACTTCATCGCCATATCATCCCGTGGCTAATGGGCAAGCTGAATCAACAAATAAAGTCATCATTAATAACCTAAAGAAACGGTTGGAGAAAGCCAAGGGAAATTGGCCTGATGAATTACCGGCAGTTCTATGGGCTTACAGAACGACTTCAAAAACAGCCACGGGAGAAACTCCATTCGCGCTTGTTTATGGGTTAGAAGCTTTAATACCGGTGGAGATAAGCGAACCAAGCATAAGGTTTACAACAGCCACGGAAGATGCTAATAACGACGAGTTAAGGACAAATCTAGATTTGCTCGAGCAAAGAAGAGAAGCTGCGTTAATACGTATGGCAGCTCAAAAACAAATAATACAACGTTATTACAACCGGAAAGCTCACCTTAGATATTTCAAAATTGGGGACTTCGTTCTTAAAAAAGTCTTCAAATCAACAAAAGAAGCTGGTGCAGGAAAGCTAAATCAAAATTGGGAAGGACCCTACAAATTCCGAGGCATCGCAGGGAAAGGCGCTTATGAGCTGGAGGCTATGGACGGCAGGATCTTACCAACCAGTTGGAATGCCATCTATTTGCAGAAATATTATTTCTAAGGAAAAGGAATAACCCCGGTCAGGTATCGTGACGTTCGATTTTACTTTTGTACAGTTAAAATTTTACTAACCGTTTTAGATGATAGGAAAAAAGCTAACCCATCACCAAATGATGATATTAGACCTGCAAAGACGCGAGGAAGTAACTGAATTCCCGGCCTAGGGTTACACTTTCTGATGGATGTTTTAAAGGGTTAAGCAGTCATCATCTAAAAACTATATACCTTCAAGTCCCGTATGTTTTTCCTTTTCAGGAAAAAGGACCACAAGGAAGGAATAGTCAAGTGCTCGAGATTTCATTCTTCAAAGCTCAAACACTTGGGGGAGTATACAGTATGGAAGGCAAAGACGAAGCAAAGAAGACTATCAAAAAGTCAAAGCTCGTGCCTGAAGATCCATCATCTCAACAAGTCAAGTGATACGAGCAAAATAAAAAAAGCCAAAGACTCAAAGCTCAAAGCCTGATTCAAAAAACCTTCGAACATGTTCATGAATGTAAACAAATGTTCAGGTTAAAAGGCAAAATATTAGTTACGAGGGAGAAATGCACATCTTTGTACTTACGGATGGAAAGATCATTTTCCTTGTATCTATTCAAAAACATTTTATAAATAAAAAACAGTTATGAATGAAAAATCATTACCCTTGTATTTATTAAAAACTGTTGTCAATGAAAACAGTTACGGGTAAAAACCCATATAAAAACGGTTACAAACAAAAAACAGTTATTCCTTGTATTAACTCGAAAAAACTGTTTCACAAGAAAAATAGTTACGAAATACAAGATTACATCAAACCTGTTAAAAGAAAACAGTTGCAACATGAGTTTTAGACGATACTCAAACACATGTGAAATGCTGCGAAAATTCAAACACAAAAACTTTCTTCAAAAACATTATTAAACATGTGAAAAATTCCTATCTCTCTATTGCATTTTTACACCATTATGAAGTTGAGACGTCTTCTTCATTAAGTGTCGATCAAAAAAGGGCCCTCTCTCACAAAATCGTTCTTATTACAAAAAGGAACGAATAATCTAAGCATTTGATATGCAAAACTCAGAGGTAAAACTTAAACCTAAAAAATGAAGAATGCAAAAGACTTAAAGAGTGAAACAGAAACTCAAATCAAAAGTCATACTTGCATTAGTATATTAACGGCTAAGTAAACTAAGTATTAACTTATACTTAGTCGTATTAAGTTTTTATACATTGAGGTGCCCCTAAGTTGTCATTTGGGGACTTAAAAGGATAAACTTACCCCCGATGGGACTAGGGGTAACCACCAATTGAAACTAAGAAAACAAAGGGGGAACCAACATCTTAAACTTCTTCAGATGAGGGATTGACTTCACTGGCAGGAGGAGCAGCTTGGGGTGAAGAGACTTGAGCAGCAGGAGCCTCACCTTCAGGTGAAGAGATATTTTGACCTTGTTGAGACTTCTCAATGGTCTTCTTGATTTTTGCAATTTCAGCATTGAGGTCAAAACCCTCTCGGCTCGTTTCAGTCAATGTGTCGAGAGGAGAGTTCATATACGCCCAACTAACATCGACAACTGCCTTGTCTTCAAGAACCTTGAAATATTTCTCCCACAACACAATCTCAGCTCTTAATTCATCTCTCTCAGCTACGACAACATCATTAGACGCCCTTAAAGGAGCGAGAGACCTTTCCAGAAGTTGAACTTTTTCCAAAGAGTTGCAGAGATCCTCCTGGGTCTGGATAAATGATTGCACAAGTTCGCCCGAATACTCCTTCTTTTGGCCTAGAAGTGTCACGACCCAAATCCTAATTCAGGTCGCGATGGCGCCCAACAGCGGGGTTAGGCAAGCCAATATAACTTTCACTAAGTGATACCCTTCCCATTCGATCAAACAAGTCAATGAGTACCAGTTTATAACAACTAACATGATACTAGCCTTGAGTGAAGGAAAAATCATAGTAGATACAAGGCCGAAATAAAACATATACATAGATATACATCCCGAAACCCCAAAATATATACCGCGTGTGTGCCAGGAACTAGTGTCACGGGCAACTACTGAATATACAATGACTACAACATATACAGGGTCTCAGTCTGAATGAAATAGAGAGAGAGCATAACAAAAGAAACTCCAGGGTGCTGCTAGGAAGTCGCCAGGAAAGCAGCTCACCGTGAAGTATGACCACGCTATCAATATCTGGCACCAGCCTGAAAATCAGATGGACCAGCCTCCGGACCTGTATAATCAAGTACAAAAAAGGAAAGAAAGTGCAGCATGAGTACATATATATAAATATGTACCCAGTGAGTATCCCATCTAATCTCGAAGAAGTAGTGACGAGAGGTCGACTCGATACTCACTAAGGTCGAACAGTTGTAAAGTAAGCAGGATGTAAAGAAAACTGTAGGCATGTAAAACAAATAATCAAGTACATCAATATCCGGCATCAAATAACAATCTCAAATCAAACAAGTTTGATATCCGTCGTGGCGTACAGCCTGATCCCACCCTGGTAGTCTTAATCTCGCCGTAGCGTACAGACCGATCCCACCTGGTAGTCTCAATCTCGCCGTAGCGTACGTCCCGATCCTACCCTGGTAGTCTCAATATCACTGTGGCGTACGATCCGATCCCACCCTGGTAGTCTCAATCTCGCCGTGGCGTACGACCCGATTCCACCATTGTAGTCTCAATCTCGCCGTGGCGTACGGCCCGATCCCACCCGGGTAGTCTCAATCTCGCCGTGGCGTACGGCCTGATCGCACCCTGGTAGTCTCAATCTCGCCGTGGCGTACGTCCCGATCCCATAATATAATCAATCATCACTCTGCCATGGCGTACGACCTGATCCCATAATATAATCAATCATAACTCTGCCGTGATTCTCTTATCACGCTTAAATCAAGCCAAGCATCACAATGTTCAAAGACAACAATACCAATCACACAAGTATACAAGTCATGTCTATGCTACAACAGGGGAAAACAATAAGCATGTTGTGCCCTAGCTACCCGGACAAAGCAGTAATAGCCACTACGTACGGACTCTCGTCACTCGGTGCATACGTAGCCCCCAAACAAGATTACATAGCAAACAAGGTTACCTAGAGGGACAATTTCCCTCTTACGAGGTTAGAAAGGAGACTCACCTCGATAAAAGCACTCCTCGGACCAAGGACCAGATAAAATATGCGCCCGAAATTCTAAAACTACCCTCAACGGCTCACAACTAGCCAAATATAGCATAATTGAATCAATTAATGCTCCAAGAATAAGAATTAACAAGAAATCCCAAATATAGCATTCTTGAATCATCATACGGAGCTACTGGAGCTGTCAGAACTCGATTCTGAGGTCGTTTGCTAAAAATGTTGACCGAAGTCAAACTTGGCCAAATAGGCCAGCCTTAAGGAACCAAGTGTTCTTTAACCAACCAAATCATTCCCAAATCCCGGACCACCCGCTAACGCGAGTCATAAAGCACGAATAGCCGCTATGGAAGGTTTCATTTAAGGAAACGGGACCCTGATACGCAAAACGACCGGCTGGGTCATTACATTCTCCCCCTCTTAAATAAACGTTCGTCCTCGAACGGGACTAGAATCGTACCTGGAGTGCTGAATAGCTGTGGATATCTGCTCCGCATGTCCCGCTCGGACTCCCAAGTCACCTCCTGAACTTGTTGGCCCCTCCACTGGACCTTAATCGTAGAAACTGTCTTAGGCCTCAACTGGCGGTCCTGCCTATCAATAATGGCAACTGGCTCCTCTTCGAAGCCCAACTTCTCATCTAACTGGATAGTGCTCTAATCAACCACGTGCGAGAAGTCGGCGTGATACCTCCGAAGCATAGATACATGAAATATTGGGTGAACTCCTGATAAGGCTGGAGGCAAAGCAAGCTCATAAGCAACCTCTCCAACCCGCTTCAGCACCTCGAAAGGACCTATAAACCTAGGGCTCAACTTGCCTTTCTTCCCAAATCTCATAATTCCCTTCATCGGCGAAACCTTCCACATGACCTTATCTCTTTCCATGAATGCTACATCACGTGCCCGCTGATCTGCGTAGCTCTTCTGCCTAGACTGGGCTGTA